>CADDXX010000238.1:705013-728965 GCA_902810485.1 Alauda arvensis
TGAGTAACACCAGTTACAGCACCTGGTGCTGAGCAGGGTTAGGGCTGGCTGCTGGAAAACTGATCAGATTCTGCTGACTTCAACCCTGTAACTTTTCAAGTTCAACAGTAACAAATGCAGTTGTGYTTTGTGTTCAGCAGCATTTCCAAGACACATAGAAGCAGCTGCCCTTGTGGGAAGAGGGGGAGGGCAGGGAGGACGTAAGAATGGTTTTGTCTCACTTCATTATAATGATGTGAAGATTGAAACAAGACCAAGCTTGTAGGAAAAATTAACTTTTCTTACAGYTAACTGGAGTATTTAGAAGGGGAAAAAAATACGTTCTTGAGTCAGAAAAGTCCTTTTTCAGACCTTTCCAATACACAAAAGTTGATTAAAATGGACCTTTGTCTAGAGTGCCTAATTTCAGATGTATCACCCACTAACATATTGTCACCAAGCCAAAGTAGTAAAAGTCTTTTAAAACTACTCCCATAACTCTGCATCTGAGTACTGAAGTTCAGACACACATCCCTATGAAAAAGAATTTTTAGCAAAACACTTTTTCTGTAAGTGACACTATAAAAGATTTATCTAAAGCAGATGATGCTTTTTTTCTTTTCAATAAAAATACAATTTAGAAGATTAAATAATTAAACCAACAAGAATAAACATTCAGGACTTGTTCAAGCAACAGCCTGAATTCAGTAATTGAGCATATTTTTCATTAACCACTAGAGGTCACACAGTAACCATGGCAGACATCCAAAAGATGAGTGGACTCAATAACCATATGGTCTGTCAAAATCAAAATACAGGGGTACTCACAGATATGCACCCACAAATGAAATTCTGAAATTGAGTAGCCTAGTTCCCCAAAAGATTCAATGAACTTGAATGTTCACAGATGTAATTTTGTATTTTACATCTTCATAAAATTGAGATTTACTACTTTTACTTCTAAAAAACACATAAATCRTGGGTGGGGGTGCAGTGGGATTGTCAGAGCTTGCAGCGCTTTTGAAGGTTTTCCTGATTTCTTCAAACGTTTCCTCATTTGAAATTCTGGAACTTCARTTCAAGCAAAACAGCTTCAGCTAGGCCTATAATTAACACTAAAGAATCACAATAAGCTGGAATATTCTAATATTTTACTAGTGAATTTCTTGCTATGCAAATAGATATTTTAACATTCAAAGAACAAGACAAATTGTAATAAAATGAAATATGATCCCACACACTGAAAATACATTTTATTTTCAGTGTCATACCAAAGTTTACACTGGAYACAATAACTTACATTCTCTTAAATCTGAATGGATATATGCCTTCAAAATTTAGACAGTTGGAATGGTCAGGGTCTGAAAACTACCTGCTTGCAAGAAATTCACTTTAGACCTATTGAAAATCTAATCTATTTCAAAGCATTTGCAGAAACACTATTTGCAAAGTGTTAAAGTGTTTCATGTTGTACACAGCTAATTAAAAATCCTCAGTGAAGTTCATTTAAACACTTCAAGAAGGTGCACACAAGTGCAGAGCRAGAGATGGACCAGAGTCAGTGATCCCATACTCCTTCTATATTAGATTAAATTTTAGGGATACAAAGATGAACTGACTCACTTTTTATTTCATTTAAGACAGTTCACGCTGCATCTTCTCTTTGGAGAAATTTCATTTAATTAGATCCCAGCAACAAAATATAAAGAAAGACCTGTGTATGAAAGTCTTTCACTACAGCAGAGCAGCACTGCCAAGGCATTAAACTGCCCTCTAACCCAAGAACTGGTCCCACCAGAACAGGTGCTTCTGCTGACTTGCATTACCTGTTCTGGAATAAGTAAGATATTTCACTCCCTAAAGCTCTTAGTCTGGTACATTTCAACATAAAAAAAAATAGTAACAACAAAGAGCAGTGGAACAGCTCCTCTGTTATTATTATTATCTGAATAACAATTTCAAAACTTTCGGCACCCATCATGTTTTTCAGCACAACAAACAACACTACCAAAGCTCACAGGACACACATTGCACTATAGGAGCAATCCCTTGAGACAAAACAGAAATCATAAATCACATCTTAAAAGCAGAAAGGATGCAGACTTTTTTCAGCATAAAAGTAACACCATAAATCTATCTAGCTCTTAAGAAATATTACAGARAAGAACTCCAGCTTTACCTGCACACAAGCCTGTATGTGTACACATCCCTACACACACACAGAGCACAAATCAGTGGAGATTGCTTTCTGCTTCGTACTAACACTGCAAGATTTACAAACTCCATACAAATTTAGAAGGCAAGAAATTTTTTGGAGGAATTTCAAAATACAAACCTGCTTTTTCTTTGCCTGCCTTTTCTGAGCACCCAAGGTAGCAGACTTAAAGCTAAGAGACTTGGACTGTCTCCTCACTTTCACTGAATCTCTCCGGCGATCATATGAAAAAGACGACGACTTCTTTGTAATTTTCCTCTTAGGTGTGTCTGCCATTTCATCCAAAGTATGGTTACCTTCAAGTAAACAGCATCCCAAGAAAACAAAAACTCAGTATCATCAAGCTCCCACCAAGCTTGTATGGAACAGTCTTCAATCCTGCAGGAAATCCAGCAGCCTGCAAGGAATGGAGCCCACCAAAGAACAGTTTCAGTTCTTCCAACAGGTTGTGAGAATGAAAGAAGCCGATGGTCCTGCAGTGCTGGATGTCACTGAAGAGCAGGCAGAACTCCTCCTTGCCATATAAACTCAAACAGGCTTCAGCAGTGATGCTAATCTGAGAACGTAGTGACTCTCCTGCTGAGCATGCTAAAGGTGAACGGGAGGTAGTTCCCAGCACACCAACAGGGTGTGGAAGCACACCAACAGGGTGTGGGGATGAAGCAGAAGACTTTGGGTTCAAAGCATCTTCTTAACTCCTTCCTCTCTGGGCTACTGCTAGGAAGTCAAAAGTCTGAAAAGTCAGACTGGTGAAAGCTCCCCCCAAAAAAAGCCAGCATTATTTTCTTCTGTTTGGATCCAAGGCCATTTCTGAAGAAACCTTCAGSATGCAGCAACCACCCCATTAAATGCACTAGGGGCCCTCTTTTAATCTAATTTAAATATTCCCTTCTCTCTTTTTCAGTAAGATTATTCACACTACAAACCTAGGAGATACTTCAACTTCTCTAAGTCAACTAGAAAATAAAGTCCTGTCTCAGAAGCTTACCATCCTTCCTGGGAAACAACTACAGAGTTACAGCAGCCTCTTAAGACCTGTTGGTATCAATGGATAAGAGGGTAATGAATTCTCATCCTAGTGACAGTGTGGGAATCTTATCAGACAGCTGAGATTGCAACTTTTGTACCAGGACTGTGTTTAGTCTCTTACCTAAGGTATTAGTCAAGGAACTCTACAAGGGTGTACAGCCCTGAGAGCTGCTGCTACTGATTTCCATTAAACAAAACACATCCAAACCATTTAATCCATGTTGAGAGACRAAGAGGAAAACTACCTTTGAGAAACTTAGGCATTGTCCAGGGTCTTTTCCAGAAACTTTTCCTTATTTTATTCATGATACCTACTTCACGTACAAAACAACTGTGAATAATTTATAGTTGCAGGATTATCCATTACTATAATTAAGCTCTAATATGGGTCAGTCCTCTGGTGTATGAGTCTCACCACCTCTGTTAGGAAATATCTGTGAAGTTGGAACAGCATTTCTTTTAAGACCTGCTGATATCAAGGAGTAAGAGAGTAGTGTTAATGAAGCCTCATAACCAACCTTTCCCTTTGTTGTAGGATGAATAATATACCTCTAGGTCACAGTGATATTGTTAAAACTAACCAAAAGCTATCAGAATGTTAAGCATTTATTAGTCATAATGGCCTAATTCTAGATTCACTGCACATTTTTGTGGAGATTTGYACTGTGAAGGATTAGAAAGCAGAGCTTTATATTACCTACAACTGTATCTAACCAGTGAATCTGTAACTACTACAAGATATAGAAAAAATCCATTATTAAGTATTTTTAGCACAAAGTCTGTCTTAATTGTGATGTGTTTATAATAGTGTAGCAGTCATTATCAGTGTAACATGCTGACCTTCAGTGTTACTAATATTAGACACTCTGAGACCATCATCATTTCAACACACTCTGGTTTTTCACCAAAGTTTAGATTAAAGAAACTCTCACAAACTGAAATCCTACTTAAATTAGCAGTTTCCATGATTTCCAAGCATCACCTTTTTGAAGAGTTAAAATAAGCAGAAATTTAGTATTACGTGTTTGCAAGCCACAACATCTCAAGTAAAAACATATCCTCCAAAACTTCGTGAAGTATCTACAGCATCTGATAAACACCATAGATATTCTGCTGAAAATTAAGCTCAAGGCAAGTTTGAAAACCTTTTGCAGACAGCTACCCTTTTGACAGTTTCACTTGATGCCCCAGATCTTGCACTGAAAAAACAGAGAACTATTTCGCATCTCAATATTACCTCTGATTCTACAGCCATCCATGATTTGCTTCTTACAACATCTTTTCAAGGCTGAGATCCTGGTGCATTTAGACATTGCTGGTGGAAGACATTAATCTGTACCTGGAGCCAGTGTTGGCATTTGCTTTTTTCTGTTTTGACAAAATCCTTTTTGGTTGGATGGTTTGGTGCTGGAGGAAGCAGAGGGCTCACTACCAGCACACAYAGCAGAGATCCCAGCACCCATTCCCTTCTCCACCCCTTGCTGCACCACAGGGACCACTCCAGCAGCTCCACAGCCACCAGCAGCCTTGCTGCACTGAAAAGCAAGGTTTCAGCCCACTCATGTTCCCATTGCTCTTCCTCCTTCAAACCTCAACCACTCCCAGCAGCGAAGTCCTCTCCCTTTCCTCCTCAGCATGCCAGGTCCTTTGGTGAATTTACAATATTCATGAAATACCAGAAAAATACTCAGTTTTGCAAGGAAGAGTCTTCTGCCACTTGAATGAACAAATCTGCTATGAGATGGGGTCCAAAGAGAGCCAGAGCCCTCATGAGCAGGAGTGGGATGAAAATACTGGGGAGAGGCTGAGACAGGGCAAACTGCTGGAAGCCTTCTGAGACCTGGTTATGTACCTTGCACGTAATCCACTGTGTCCAGAGGTCTATTGCAAAACCAGAAACATTCTCCCAAATGTAAGAGCTAGTTCAGAACTTATTACTTTGTGGATTCAGTTAAAGCAGTCTCTCTCCAAAAGTACAAATGATATTACGTGCACCATGCTATTGTCTACTCCCTGGATGCTTCTGCAGCTCTTCATGACCAGCATTCACCATCCATGTTCAGTTTCTCACACAATTGTGGAATTTGTCACTCCAGTATTCAAATCTGCCTTCTCTTGTTTCAGAACAATTGCAAGTATATTTAACAATACATGCTCAATTTTCCATCTTCCAACCAGTCACAAATCCATAAAACCCTTCCTCTTATTGCAGGCCAAGTCTGTGGGATTCTTGTACTAACCCAGTCACTGTTGCTCAGGTCTGTCTTTCTGCTGAGAATACAGGCACATTTGTGAGATATGACTTTCTTGACAACACTGCCATGATCATCCCTAGTACATCATATTCATGCATGGGCCTGCTGTTCCTCAGAGAACAGTTTTTACCAAAATATTCRATTTTCAGAAATCAGATTTACCTGCAGCTCCTCAGATCTCCATGGAAACTGATTTATGGATTTACAAATGTCACTCCTCTCCTACCTGGGAGTTCTTAGTGTATGGATACAACTGTTTCAGCATTACAGGAAAGGAATTGAAATACTGCAATTTATCCCAAAAATACACAGCAAATCATGAATGGRAATGCTGTCACCACACAGCTAGAAAAGACTAAGTGAAGATGAGATCAACAATTTGAACARCAGTACTGAAAGAGGTGAAAAAGTAAGAACTACAGTTAGGAGACAACATTCAGTTACATCTAAGATCTCTTAGGGATTGAAAAATGCATGTTCCAATATTCACATATTWTCACCTTTATTTCCTCACTTCCATGGATATATGATTATGTATTAGTCTCATCCATGAACATCATGAAATTAAAATTTAGTTTACTATTAGAAATACTACAAGCATTTGAATTCCACTCTTTGACAAAAGATTAYATTTCGAGTATGCTATTTTTAAGTATGTTTTCATTAAGTAGCAGCTGAGAATAAAGCTGTGTAAATACTTTGATTTTCTGCTTTAGATTCATCAGTAAGACAGACCTAAAATCATCATGTGGCCATCCCAGCAATGAGTCAGTAGTGCTAATGCAAAAACACCTGGTTTAAACAGACACATTCTACCACATTTTACCAGTTCTTTATMATTTCAGTAATATAAAATTGTCAATCTCTAAAAGCATAATTAAAATAAAAACCACTGCCAAACAGATTACATCAAGAGCCCATTGTTCAAAAACTGAAGTTTTTTAATCATGGAGTTGCTATATGATTGGTTTCTTTCTCAGTATCAATACTTTCCCAAGCTTGGTGGCTCAAGCAGTTATTTTAAGCTGTTACAAGAAAAGAATGCCTTATGCTCAAAATTTGTTTTGCCAAGTCCCTTGTGAGTAACAACAAATTGTTTCAAGGTCATCCCCTTTTCCTGGGATACTGGGAATGAAGACACAGAGCACGAAGAGAGAAGCTGCACACTATGGCAGAAGATTATCATGGCAATGGTTGAAAATTAATTTGATAGAAAGGTTTTGAGGGGAAAAAGGGTATACTAATCATGGTATTGTAAATAACAAGAACCATATTTCTGAGTAATTTTTTGGGCATTTTAAGGTTTTGCTTTCAGATTTGCTGCATGTGATCCGGAGAAAGTGTTTCTTCATTCACTCCAGGGTGTTAATTARTTAATGGCAGAAACAAGAAGCAAAAAAAGTTGTTATTCTCTASTCATTACTTTAGGGTTTAAATCTTAACTTGCAGAATCAAAGAGAACTCACAAATTCAGCTGCAAGTTTGCTTAAATGAGACAGAGACACCCAAAATGTAGAATAAACAACACTACTTTGAGTATTCTGATTATGTGCTGATGGAAATCTAAAGATAACACAAMTTTATCTGAGCAGCTTTCATTGACTTCAAAAGCTCTTTAACATTTTTGAGTGAATGAACAGGCACAGGGTTACCAGAATCTCATTCTTTCTAAAAGCATCCTGCTGTCACTGGCCTACCCTGAATTTACTACAGAAATGGGGTCTTGCATAACTGGCTTGAAAAAGAACAGTGAGAGAGCAAGAATCAATAGCAGCAGGATATGTAATCACAGCCCTCCAGTCCTGAGCTAGCCTTTAACCTTAGCATTATAATGCATTTGCTCAAAATAGCCCTATTTCTGTGCAGGCTTCTAGTTAACATTTGTTACAAACAAAATATAGTCATCCTTTCCAAACCCACATTTTGTGTGTCACATGCCTCTCTAACTCAACAGAGCTTTCCAAGAGGAAGTAAACAAAACAGCAGTATTATTTAGAATTGACCATCTGTTTTAACACAAAACCCAAAAGTTCATTTCCTTTCCACTACACTGGGAAAATGTCCTAATATGCCTTCATATTATGTGAAGAAGCTGCTCAAATAYTTTTTCCCACTAGAAGTCCTCACACTTCTTCACCCTTGAAGCAAGCAGGMACTAACTTCACAACAATATTAATAGAACCTCTGTAGGTCTCTTAAAGCAGATGCAAATGAAGCACAATTGATTTCACTGAATTTCAGCTGCAGTTTGCTTACTTAACACAGTTAACTCTAGCTCATGAATGTTTACAAATTCCATTTCAGCACATGTCCATGAAATCAATCTTCATCCCATTCTCACCAGAAGTATTCCACTCAAACCAGCARCTTCTTGTGTGTCTTTCTGGGAGGTTCAAAGTTTCTCTAAGCAGCACCAACAACCACCATCACCTTGAACTTCCAGTGACCTGGGCCAGATCAAGCACCACACGCACAAACACTGTGGGAAGCATGAGACTCCACTCCAGACAAGACCAAACCATATTCCTCTGGTTTTTATCTCTGCRCTCAGTGGGTGTAAACATGAATTATGCACAGTGAAGAGCTGACTGAATATTTGAAAATGTTAAGTCAAGCAAAGAAAGCCCGTGCCTGCCTTAGTTTAGAGAAATAAAGCCAGGCTGTAAATCTAAGCATGTASCAAATTACTGTGGTTATTTTTGAGAACCAGTGTTGCGTTTATCAGGACAGTGACAAAGGAATTTATAAGATGCCAAGGCCTTTAACATTTACACATTGTTAATCCCAAACTAATTTGGCAAAAAAAAAGTATATTGGAGCAAATGAATTTATGAATAACTGACATTAGGTTCATACCCACATTGTTTCAAAGTAGCTCTATTTGCCCAGCTGATCATCACAGCCAGTGGTTGTTAATGGCAGAYCCTTGTTTTTCTCTTGCAAAGAAAAAACTCTGATTTTTCAGTAATATAGCYACACCAAACACAGACATTTTCATCTCTAAAGCTTTCCACTGAACAAGTCTGAGCATTTCTATTCATTAAAAAATTATATATAATTGAAAACAAAATTCTTTTTCCAAATTGTTTAAAATACGAATTACTATTTCAGTGAGAATTCAAATGGGAGCAAGTCATATTCACACACATACTTTGGGTTTGTTGGTTGATTTTTTTTTTAAATGAGATTACACCACGATTTCCCCAATATTTTTTTCATGGATAACCAAGGGTCTATGAAATCTCAGAGCACCTCCCTATTACACCCTAAGTGTGAGAATTACTGAAGTGTCTACGTGCCTCAGTCTAGCTGAAGAGAACACAAGAACACAGTTAAGGATGGTTGGGTCCTGGTTTTTTCTGCAGGGATTTTTTTTTTTGTGGCGTGTTTTTTTTTTTCTGCTGAGAATGTCTGCCTACTAAAAACTGAACTGAGGTCATCAAGTATGCTATCATCAAGTTGGAAACTTATCAAGATGACATATGTTTTGTGAGAGTCTTCACAGAGAGGGTTACTTTCCCAAGTTACAGAAACCCGAACAAAAGTGGTTATTAACCTATCTTTATAATATTGGTCTGATCACTCAATGCACAAGAAACCTGTATTTTTAAAATAATAGAAGTAGGTKACACAGCTGACTAAATGCTAGCTGAAAACAGAATCTTGTTTCTTGCAGCCAAATAGTTTTCAAAAAGAGTAATAAGTCAGTCCATTTGTATTCATGTATACACAGAGATATATAAATGCAAAAAACACTGATATGTTTCCACTGAAAACTATCCATATTTCCATAGTAAAACCTGGGAAAAATTACATTTCAATAAATTTTTTGAGTTTTCTTTAAAAAATCATTCAAATTAGCATTTATTAATTTTTTGTTTATCACGTTATTACCACTAACTGCATTAACCAAGCAACTTCACATGCAGTGATATTGTGTGCATTTATATTATTTATAAATAAATGTCCACATCTTATACCGGCTAGGTTGGAGTGCTTTATGCACTTTCTGAATGAACTATGTTAAAGGGTTTAAGAAAAGCTCTTTCAGAAAGGAACAAAGGAACAAACAGCTTAGCAAAATCAGTTTTTCCATGTGTTTTTTTTTAGTTTGTTTCACATTTTGCTCTTTTTCTTTAAGGAGGAACAACACTGAGCATTACAAATTATTCCAGAAAGCAACTGCCTAACCCTTACTCATCCATTCTGTTTTAGTAARTGACAAAATAACAACAAAATATAGGGACAGAAGAAGCTAAATAAAGTCTACCCTAACATGCTGCATTTTAACGTGAAGGATGCCATCAAAGATCCTTCTCTCATTCCATTCAGAACAGCTGCTCTAAGGGTCTTTGTATTTGTTATAGGACAGAACATCTTCTCCATGGAGACAGTGGAATAGGAGCAAATATATTCTTCACATCACTTAAGTGTTTTATTTTACTATGGCAATGGAGTATACAGAGCAATAAATCCATCAAGAGGGCAAGTGGCCYTTAGCTGCTCTGCATTCTGTATTGTGCTGATATGACACTACACAATTATAGCATAAAAGCACCACCCAAGACAAAAATTACATYTATTACTGATCCTTAAGTCTGAAGAACCACAGTAAGAGAACACTAATTTCCAAAAATACAGATGTCARGTAGTACATAACACAACCAGCTTCTCTTCAAGAATGTAAGGAAGTTCCTTGTGAAAATGAACACTAAAACACTGAGTGTTCATTTTTCCAGTATCCTAGACATTTCTGTCCCAATTTTWAAAAAGAGAGATATAGGCAAATGTTTAATTTTAAGCACAGCTAATCCTACAGACCTCAGTAATCATTTAATTACATGTTTAGACACCATCTGTTTAAATGCTTTTTTACAGGTATGCTTAGGTGTACAGATACAAAATATCCCTAACTGGAGATATATTCCAAACCTGGCATTAATGGGGACTGTATTAGCTTCTAGCACCACAAAAACAGTTGATACACTTGCTATGCAGGCAAAGCTAACAACCCAAAACTAAAGGAAGCCAGGAAGGTCAGCTGTAAAAGGCACACTACAGGAAACTAAAAAACAGTGACTCATGGCCAAAGTATTGAAAAGACCCAAACGTGAAGGTCAAGTGAGACTGACTAATTCAAGGATACAAACCAGTATAGCACAGTGCATCTTTATATTGCACCTTCCTAATCAATGCTGCAAGGTCCTTCAGAAAAAGGAAGTTTAACTCATAGGTGCCATCAGTAGAGAGGAGCTTGGCAAATGCAGAGATAACTACTATTAATTCCTAAGTATCCTGTCCATCTATACACAAAAACAATATTGTAACAAGGACTTTGCTTGCTTCAATGGCAGTCAGAGTTTTTCAGCTGTTAGTCATGCACATAAAAACACCCACAGAGTTTCACTGTGAGGAATTACCCCACTTGAAGGCAGCAAGGCAAGGTAACATCCAAAGGAGGAGGTTTTGAAGGCACTAGAATTCAAACTTCTGAGGGGAAGAGCATGTGAGGAGCTAAGAAGTGCATTATTCAAATAAGTCTCTGTGTGTATATATATATAAATATTTATATTTAGTGACAACTTGCACCAGCCTCCCTGAGGCCTGTAAGCAAAAGCTAAATTAATCACGCAGCTGAGGACTCCAATATGAGATAACCAACTAGAGGTTTTAATTAGCTTTTCATGAAATCTTATCTGGGCACTATTTTTATGGAAGAAATTCCTGAAAACTCAGCACTGTTACTCTATACAGCTTGAGTAATCCCAACATTTCAGACAGTGAGGAGTCTTCATGTCCCAAGACTCCTCACATAATTTTTCTTTATAAAGTCCTGGTTGAAATAATCAYGTCAATTAAGTTTTGTCACAAGAAATAACTACAGGCAAAGTGTCTATTTCTGAAAAATTAGCCTAGGAGTCATCATTTGGCCAGTTTTCAAGGAGTCTTGACAGTGCCTGTTCCAACAGAGGCAATTAAGGATACTGTCTGTGAAGGAGTGTGGTCCTGAAACATGTTTCCACACTGAAGTCTGTATCAGGCTMAGATGCTTTCAAGAGCTTCAGCAAACAGGTGTGGCTTTCCAGAGAAAAGTGGCATATTTACATGACTTTGCAGTTTGCCACAGTGCTTCCTACCTACATGTTTTTGAACAAGTAATTCAAAGATACTTGTATCTATAAMTTCAAATAAAATAGCCAATAAACAAAAAGCCTCTTAGTTAACTGAGATCTAAATCTTTAAGAGCACTAAAGGCCCAGCAATGTATAATTATTGTCTCAAGTTCTGTGTAACTAGCAATTCCTCCAAAAACTATTTTTGGGGAAAAACAAAACAAAACAAAACAAAAAAAAAACCTCAACCATTTAAAACCAGCATGGTTTTTTGCACATACTCAAGTGGTAACACAAAGCTACAACATCAATTTACAAATCCTTTTTTTGCACATTAATGTTCAACTGTTTGAGGGTTTTTCCCTCCTTGCAGCCTCCTTTTCCTATTTGAACTGTTAAAGAACCAGAAAGGATGAAAAACCCATTATTTCAATTAAAAAAAAAAACCCATGACAGTAACCAATTTCTCACATCTGTCAGTCAAACCACATAAAAAACTGTCTAAAATCTCCATGTGGGCTCCCACTTTGGGACAGGAGCAGAAACTCACACCGCTGATGTGCTGAAGTGCAGTTTGTGCCACCCTGCTGTCATTGCCATTGGTACTTACACGGTCTTTGTCATCAGCCACATCACAAAGAATGTCATCAAGATCCAAGATTCCCCCATCCCCATGCTCCAGTCGGTGGACTTGTATCCAGTAGTTTGGATCCTGCACAAAAGAAGAAGAAAATAGTATCAGGAAAATGTTATTCCACAATATAGTCAGCATCACAGTCCTACAAATGCTTGACATCAAAMATCTATTTAGGTCATGTTTCTGTAAATAAATACAAATTGAGATGTAAAGCCCAAGTTCTTTTTTCAAATTGCCTCAGACTAGATATGTAGTCTTCTCTCTTCTATCAGATCTGCATGAGTCACAATCCCATCACTGACACAGGACTCCRACACATTCCCAATATTACTGCTCATTACATTCCAAATATTCTTTCCATAGAAGGAAAATACATTGTCCTCAAAATAAAGTGTTTCAGAGAGTGGTCAAAGGTTACATGCAGCTATAAAAGGTGTCAGGTTTTGACAGAACAGCTATAAAAGGCACAAACCAATATTTAAACACCACCAAAACACTTTCTACCTGTCCTTTCCTAGAGGTGGTAAATGGAATACCTAAAACTTATACCAGGAACACTTTCCACATTTAAAATAAAAAATTATATATACACACAGATACATACACACACACACCTCTATATGCATACAAATGTGTGGGTGTGGCTTTGTGTTTATACATGTGTCTAGCAGTAACTGGGAAGACTGGCTTTATAGTCTTTATTATTGCTTTTGATAGCAAAGGAAGCCATAGGGAATAAGGCTGTGTCCACAAAGTGTCTTCAGCACATGACCCAAGTGCTGGTTAGCACCCAACATGCTGTTCTTAAAGGATTTGTTTCCTAATGGGGCAAAGTTGCCCTGTGAACACACAGCCTGATCATGCTAATTAATCCTGCTTCTCAAATACACCCCCAACACCCCGGGCTGTTGTTCAGTGTCTCACACTAAAAGACCTTCCTTGCTTTTCACTGAGAAGGCATGGCTGCACAAAGTCTCTGCTGGGAGGACCATCAAACCTGCATCAACTTGCAAAGTTCCTGACTTCCTAAAAATAGCAATTAGCATCAGCCTTTTCAGGTATGGTGTCTAGAAGTGACAAAGCAAACAAAAATAATAAAAACATCACACCAAAGCCAAACCCGAACTGAACAAAAACCCACCCACACTAAAAATAGAAGTCATAAATAAATAAATAACCTCCACCCTAAAARGCTTGAAMATATTTTGATTTCTTAAAGATGGAACAGGACRAGAACTGGGACTACCAGAATTCCTCTAAATCCATATATGTAYCTAAATCCTGACAGAACATGCTGCACAAAAGAACATCAAGAGATAYTCATCTAGGTTTTAATACCCTAGAACTCCATGTAGTTGCACATGATATATATGCATAGGTCAAATATTTTGGAGATATTTGATAACTATGAAACTTACTTCATTGTTTGTATAAGTACATCCTCCTTAAATACTGCTGCAAGTCATCATCATCAGATTATCAGATTTCAGAATTACATTTTATAGTCATTAGGCTAGTCATTTCAAAAATTAAATTACAGATGTTTTTCTCTGATTTCTTTAAGTATTAAATATCATTACCTTCCATTTCTTCTAAGCAAGCACTTATTATGCAATTAACTGGATTTCTAGTATGTGGGTTTTCTCTAAACAACTTACTGTTGTAGAATATTACAGGAGATAACTCAGCATACATTTTTTAAAAGTAAAGACTCAGGAATAATTAAAAAAAACAGTATTACATTATTCACAGTGTCATGCATACAGAGGTGCCTACATAGCTAGCTAATACACAAATCTGCTCYGTAAAAAAGGTACATAATGCAAATATTAGGACAAAATTGTAAGTTTTAATACTCCACTAACACAGGCAGGGCTGTGTACACCAGAAATCTTTCAACATTTCTTAACAAACATGTTCGAAGGGAACTCTGCTGAAGAGATGCCTTTGTAAACTYTGCTCTCAAATTAAAAGGAAAAAAGACCCTTCATCATCTTCCAGCCCATTAAAAAACCCTCCTCTGCCTCTCACATCTACACCAAAGACTGAAACACATTTGTGAAGACCAAGACTTAGAAGCCACAATCAGACAAGCTGTGAAGCACCTGCATTCCTGAAGGACTTGATTCAGGTTTCCTCTGCTGAGATTCTCCATCTCAAAGCTAAGCTAGAATTGAACCATAAACAAGTCTTCACTGCAAAATCATAGACACAAAACCTTGTTTGGGCTTTAAGAAAGCCTGATCCCTCATACATCATCCAATTCACCATTTTTGCTTGCAACAATTAATCCTCTTACCAAAGAATGGAAACATTRAAAACAGGTAACTGCAATACTGGCTCAGTGACCTGACTACATCCATCAAAACAAACAGCACCCAAGCTGAAACTACAACTCCTATATCCATGTTTCCTTGTTTTTTGCTTCCTACCACAACTATTTCCTACCTCCAAGGCAAATGTAAAAAAAACATTCATGATTATAGAATCAATAGCAGAAACACCCATTTCTAAATCACTATTCTGCTATTTCAGCATGCACAATCTACTTAAAAATAGCTTTGATACATAAGCTGCATSACTTCTGCTAATTACTTCCTTTAAAAGTTTCTCAATATTGCATAAGAAGTTTTAGATAGACTTCATTTTTACTGCATCACCTATTAGCACTGCCATAGCCTGAACTGCTCTGGTTGCTTTTCCTGTCAGACAAGGTCCTGATACAAAACAATACATGAGCAAGACCAGACAAGAAATATAGAAAACTAGTTTGGCAAGAATTTACTCTGGCGGGATTTGGTAAGTAAATATGAAATAACAATGCAACTTTTCATTAAAGCTCTCTCCAAACATCAGAACAGTCTTCTCTTGAGGCCCTTTTACTCTATTAAAGGTTTTGCATAAATCAAGGATTTGGTGGGGGAGGATTGGGAGGGAAGAGAGGTCTAGGAGGGAAGGGAGTACTCACATTGTACAGAGATTAGTTACACCATACTGGGGGGAGAAAAAGAAACAAAACAAAAAAAAAATTTGAAACTAGTGATTTTACCAAGTTATTAAAATCCACACCTATTTATGGCTCCAAGTTTTAGCAGCTATTTCTAYATATTRTTCAACCAAACAACATGAAAAAACCAAACTGCATAAATGTTCACATTTAAATTCCTRTTCTGTGATCTGTCTAAAATGAACATAATGTTATACTAGAGTCAGCTCATGTATACTGTCTGTTAATATGAAAGAAACTGAACTAGACTTGAGACAGATTGGAATTTAAGTATTCCTACAGGGATGTTACAAGTGCATCTGTATTCATGGCTTGGTCAAGTTGTATTTCTCAACCTCAGCCAATAAACAGATACTCACAATTCCCTATGCAGTAGCATTAATGCAGCCCTCAAACATTTTCTGAAGCAGTCAAATACACTGTTTTGGTTTAGACCAGTTCCTAAAGTGGAAATTGGCTATTTCTAGAGTTTACTGGAGTTGACATAACCTTGTCTGTGGGGCAAAGTGGTCCAGTGACTCCTTAAGGACACCTGAACACGTTTGGGATCACCCTCTCTGGGTGGCAGTGCAGGGCTCACAAGTGASATGTCAAAAACCAGGGACTGCCACCAAATCTTATTCACAGCAATCTGCTCAGGGCACATGCAACAGGCTGCTTACACATGCTGAAAAGAAAATATCTTCTAGTTAATAAACAGAAAAAAAAAAGGCAAAGCCTATAAAAGTCATGTTTCTGTAAAAAAAATTTTAAAAAATGAAGTAGTTTTTTTGTGTCTCCCACAAGTTTTCCAAGAAACCTGCTTCGGAGTTATGGTTTAGTCAGACATGATGCTGTTGTTTCAAAATCTGAATTTTTATATTAGAATCAGATTTTCATAYTTTGTCAATAAAACAAAGTTACAATTTTATTCTTTCACTGCTATGATTGTGTAAAAGGGTATTATTGCACTCTCCAAATCTGCAACGCATTTAGGCAGAAAAACAAGTGGTGATAGAGAACTCATTAGCTTCACTGCTCCACCAATGTGTAAGTTAGCAAAGYACAATTATTTTGAAAAAGCTGCAYAAATGCTTTTGTCACTAGTTCATGYAGAAGAACCAGCAAGTTCACTTCATTGAATACAAGGATAGAAGCAATGCTAAACCTGATTTATAATATCTTCATTTAAATATTGCATCACTCAGCTCAAGTCTAAGCAAGTCAGATCTCCTGTTTCCTGTCTACACCCATTTAACTATTCAACTTGATGGTGATTATACAGGTACTCATAATTTGAGCTCATGAGCACCACATTTTCTAATCCTCAGTAATGGGAGATAAATATTTGCTAAGTGAACACCAGCACTTAGACTGGACACAAGAGCACATTACAAGGGCAACAAGAATGCAGCCATTCACATTCTGYTTATTACATAAAGTGACTTCTAAAAAGCACAAAGGAAAAACTGAGAAAAGCATTAGTTTAAGTAGTATCATTCAGTATTCTGTAGCTAACAATTTCATGTTCCCACAAAATGGAAACAAGGACCAKATGTGGAAAACAATATCTAGAAATTAGAATGGAAACAGCAATTTGTTCTTATTAATGGCATAAGATTTCTTATTCCTTTACATCTAAATAGGTGTCTTGGTTTTCAAAAAAGTACACTTTCCAGAAATATACTCAAATATTTAACATTAAAAGTAACAGTAAATAAGATTATTCTTTGAAATACTTTGTCCCTATCTTACAAGAAGAGAGCACCACAAACCTCTGAGAAGTAGCAATCCATTCAACAGAAAGCAGAAAATCAGGCTCCTGAAAGGCTGCTGAACAGTGCTTAGTGTTTACTAATTGTGCCCACTACAGTGATTTAATCTCACCTGTCACCAGCAGGATGTCCTGAAGCATCAGAAAAACGACATTCATCTGCCTGGCTACAATTACCTACTTGGAGCTGGGATGGCAGAGGAGTGTGTGTGTGTAATTTCTTGTGTGCTGTTTGAAGCCCATGCAGAGAACACTACTGAGGGAGGACACCAAGCTCTCCCCAAGAGGTCTCTGTACTTCTTAACTYTGCCCACATTTCCCAGCTGCATTCCCCTTTAGCTGGGTGCAGACCAGTTGCCACTATAGYTTGTTACACATCTAGAAATCAAGTAAAACAGGTATTTTTCCCTCCACACTCCTATATTTTCTGATCTGTTCTTGCCCAAATAGGAAGTGTATTTTTTACCATACAACACTCTTGGCAAATGGATTGACTTTGMCAAGCTGAGCTCCCTGAGGCTCTCCATCCCTATCAAGATCATGTTTCTAGAACTGAAATTATTTTAATTTAGATATAATTTAYAGCTTTTTGCTTGAACACAGATCCYTATATGATTTTTTAAAACCACTATCAGTTGGACAGTTSTGTACMGGTATTTCAGTGTATCTCAAAGGAAAACAGASTCGACACCAGGACAAAGGACAAAGCAGAAGCATATCCAAATATGTCAATATAACTTCTCAATTATAGATGAGGAGATAAAGGGAAAGTAAATATATATTATTAGTTTCTGCTTAAAACCATCTGGAATTCAAGATTACAAGGCCATGTGTGTGGCAATCTTCACTGAATTGAGTTTTTCTGAGAACAGATAAAGCCTTTGTGGCAAGAATACACACAGATAGTAACAACCTAAATCACAAGGCTGGGGTGTGTACTGGATTTGTCTGTTCAGCAGCATATGGCACTTGGGCGTGTTAACAGTCTGAAAGGAAACTATGGTTAATAAAGAACTAATAYATCTGTAAATTTGCCAGTGAATTCATTCATTTCCCTGTCTAGCTCTGTGCTGCAGGCAGGAACCATCCGAACACGCAGCCAGGTGCCAACAGACAGCCATGGACGCTTGCAACGTCAGCTGCCTTCCAGCTCCATTCCACAGCCTGAGAAGCCAGCAAGAACAAGCCTGTGGGTTTCAATTGCATCTCCATCCCATCATCTGTCTGCTCAAATTTCAGGCACAAAGATCTGCTGCATAAGAGCAGCAAGGCAAGAACCAGCTTCAAAGCCAACTGTGCTCTCTGAAGTACCTTGATGCTGCAGCACGGACTGCTGGCAATACTGGTACAATGTAAGTGCATTCCCTGTCTCAGCAAGGGCACAAGCCACAAAAATATTTAACAGTAATGAAAGCAGCCCAGTAAGGCTCAGAAAGCAATTGATACCTGTGGCAACTCTTAAGTTACCAGCTGAKGAGTTGAAGGGACAGTTATCYTTTCCATTCCTGACCTCACTCCACCTGCAATCACTCCCCTCACATGAATTTTAGAGCACATTCACATACACTTACCCTAAATCCCATGAAATCAAGAAAAAAAGGCCTACAGATTACAGCAGAAAATAGCTGGATGCTGTACAGCAGAAAATAAGCCTTATCCCTTTCATCTTTTTGATCCTTAACCTATAAAACTGCTTTTTGTTCTGAAGATGCACCACACTGAAACTAATTTCTTGCTATTCAGTACTACTGAGAAAGAGGAATACACATTCAGGAAGGTCACACATCATGCCCCAACAAGAGGGTTTGGTCTAGGATTCGACTTTTTTCAAATAACCCAGATTATACATAATGTCTTCARCCAAGGGATGCACACTGACCTGATTTGAACTAGTTATGAAAAGGAGAAAAACATACCAGCCTCATCACTGAAGCATCTTGTTCCATTTTTGCACTCACCAATGCTTTCCCAGCCTTGCTGAAAGGGCTTTAGCTTACCAGAAATCCATCCAAGACAAAATCTGAACATATGGCAARTATCATTCTTCCTGACACACTGAAATGTTAGAAAGGGTGTTTATGAAGCAAACAAAAAAAAGAAACATTGGGCTTTACATGATCCGGTATGTCCAGTTTCAACAAAGATTTACTTAAAAATTAATCATATGCAGGTTGTGGTGCATCTGGCAGCTGCAGCTGGCAGGTGACTTTTTTGTGTTTATACCAAGTTCTGGAACTGGAAGTGAGATTGAGGGAGGAGTTTAAAATGAAGAGAGTCCTCACTAAGTCATGAGTAAGTTCCTTCATTAGGGTTGTCCTGTTWTGGGCTCTCTTTGCTACTCAAGAGTATGGCAGTGGGATTCTGATTATACTGGGGCTAGCCTCAACCTTARACCTGAGCTTAGTTACTGATTTTAAAAAGAGGATTGCTGCTGATCTGTGAGGAAGAACTGTTACTGATGATCTCTGAACAAAACATGGATGTGAATTAAAATGGCAAGAAAGATAAAATGTGGAGTTGGCAGTAGTCAGCATTAGTTCTGCCTTTATTTTCCTGGTGAGGTCTCCAGACAGATACGGTGCTAGTTTCTCTTCATCTTAAATGTGGGAATACCCCACAGCATGGTCAGTCAGTAGGACTACAGCTACAGTAAACCTTAGGGTCAATTAAAAATAAAATAAATTACTTATCTTCAGAAGTAATGAATACATTTGAAAACAAAATAAATAATCCTTGAGAGTATTGTTTATAGAAGTTTAGTTTTAAGGCACTTCCTTTCCTTCACTCTAACATGAAATGCTGCGTTGCAGTTTCTGCCTGGGTTAGCAGCAATCAGAACCTTGAATTCAAAGAGAATTGCAGATCTGTTTTATTTAACCATACAAAATAAGCATGATTATAGTAGTTGAATTTCTGTAGTGATTGTTCTTGAAGCATTAGGCATGTTTAGAAAAGAGTGACTACATACTTAAATCAGTGCCACTAGAAGGAATTGAAATTACACTCTTTCAAAAAAGATTGAGCAATTTGGAAAAGTAATAGCTAAATATTATTGCTACAAATTGTTCCCTGGAGATGAAAATAAGGCCTGCTTTGGTTAAAGTATCTTGAAAAGTATTTAAGAGATAAATTAACAGGATACCATGATTATTTCCACATTGCTTTTGCAGATGCTTACTGGAAACCAATTTTCCTTGGTGGGTTTGACCTGGAGGTASCTGCTTGTGTGTCCAGGAGTGTGTTAGATACTGTTCCACAGGTGTCCCTTAGAGGTGAGATGGTGGAGTGGTGGTGTGTGGAGGTCCTGGCCTCATGTCAGCCTACTCAGGCAGTGTAGAAAGCTCTGTCCACGAGCACACAGGAGAGGAGGACAAAGATGGCGAATATAATTAAAGTCTTGGGAACAGTTTTATAGAGCACAGGGGAAACTCCTGAACCTTTCACTAGTAGCAGGATTTTCCTACGAAGCAAATCAGTAGAAATGCTGCATATATCTATCCTGGTGTTGATTTGTGGGTGTTTTTCAGCATATGTTAGTTTGCCACTTCATTTATTTATTTACCAGCTTGATCCAACAGTCCCAGGTGACACGTGTCTCCTCTAAAGCAGGCAGGGAATTGCTGTGCAGGCAGCACCCAGGCACAATACACACATGCTGTCTGTGCATGCTGTGGTGCAGGGAGTTTGGGGGATCTCCTTCCATGTGCACCCTGCTTACAGCAGCTGCAGAGGGGCAGGGAGATCTCATGGCTGACAGGCTGTAAAGCACCAGGGATGCTAAAACTCTAAATCTTATCAAAAACATACTATATTGTAGCTGACCTAAACTGAGATAAATTTTTCTGTGATTCACATGACTTGTGCATTCCTTCCACATGGTTCAGCAAAGCTGTTTATATTGCAAAGTCCTACCCACCCACCCTTGAACTTGAAGTTCCCCGAGGAATAATGCACCCATGGGGACAGAGAGTGGTACTTAATATTTTGTCCTAACTTTATATTTACAGTGTGTTGGAGATGTGAGGCAGCATATGTAATAATGATTTTGCAACTCTCTGTATATTACTCATTGTTTAGAGTTTACATACTACATGATTAATTGACTGTGCCCATTTGGGAACATCTATCAGAACTGCTTGTTTCCATCTTTCATGGGACTTGAGATTAATGGCCCCTAAATGAAAATCTTATTTMAAGTACATTTCTGAAATAAATTAGGCTCTTCCTCTTAAGCTGGGTGTCACTTGAGTAGACAACTCTACCCTCTTCAATTTTCCCTTGAAACATTTTACCAGACTAACTTTTTTTTTTTTGTTTAATTGGCATCTATCAGGAGTAACCCGTGTTGGTCTGCAACATACAGCTCTGTATGTACAGATGTATTTATGTGGTTGGTTTTTCCAGTAAAACCCATCAATCTGGTCTAAATCTGGCAGTGTATTTGAAGTGCTGTTGTAGTGGCTGAAAAAAACAATGAACTGCTTAAATCCAAGTAATGCTGCAATGATGGGTGGAGGAAAATAAACTCTGGAGGAAACAGAAAGCACTTCTTTCATCAGATTCACTTATGGTTCAATTGTCAGGCTGCAATTCTAAGATGTTCTGCATTTCTTTAGCATTGTTGCCCAAATTCTAAATTCCTGCATACAATATTGTGCACCATTATAAACAGTACATTTCACTGCATATTCATAAGCTATGGATTTGATTACTCTTATTCATATCTRTCATCTGGAGTTAATACTAATAATTAAAAATTGCAATCAGGAAATATTTCTGTTGYATTATTTGTTGTATTTAGATGCAGTTTATGAAGTAAGCTCTGTATTACTGTAAAATAATCTGAAAAGGGCACACTTATCTTTCCTTACTTGTGGATTTACCACAGCTGGAGTTTGTGGCAGTACTTCAATGGATGTCTTGGATTTTCTTTACATGGGATTGAAATAAATCCCATGTAAAAACTTTATTTTGCCCTTTGGGCAGAACAGTGTTATTTGGTGCTCACAGCACAGGCATAATGGAGTTTGGAGATGTAGTGTCATATTTACCTTCTTCCCCTTAGCAAACAGAACCTAGTTGCTCACTGTGTAAACTATAAGTAGTTGTGRTGAAAAGTGTGTTAGTCTTTCACAGCCAAATGTAAAGCTTTATTCTTCATTTAATGGYTCTCAGATTTGGTAGCCACATGCATTCTAGTGGCAGCACAAAGTAACTTTTCCTTTTTTGTGGGTGCCTGGCTTGGTGCTGGTATCAGAGTCCAGAGGTTGGCCTGGGACTGCCCTTTGGTGGTGGCACCTCCTAGTGGTTACAGGGCTGTGTGCTGTGGAGAAATGTCACCATGTCTTCAGTTCTGACAGCAAGCAGTGTTTTCAGTGCATTGTTTTTGGAGKAGCCTGCCAGGAGACATGAGAGATGGAGTCAGGACCCCAGGACCTGGGGGTGTTGATCAGGAGCTGGGCTGACCACGAGACAGTGTGTGCCCAGGTGGCCAAGAAGGTCAGTGACATCCTGGCCTGTGTCAGCAATAGTGAGGCCAGCAGGAGCAGGGCAGGGATTGTCCCCCTGTACTGGGCACTGCTGAGGCCACACCTTGAGTGCTGTGTCCTGCTTYGGGCCCCTCACTGCAAGAAAGACCCTGAGGTGCTGGAGCATGTCCAGGGAAAGGGAACAGAAGGGGAAGGTTCTTAGAAGTCACAAGTCTTAGGAGGAGCAGCTGAGGGAGCTGGGGTTGTTCAGCCTGGAGAAAAGGAGGTTCAGGGGAGACCTCATCCATCACTCAATGTAACCACCTGAAAGGAGGCTGGAGCAAAGTGGGGGCCTGTCATTTCTCCCAGGTGACAAGTGATGGGATGAGAAGAAATGTCCTCAAATTGCACCAGGGGAGCTTTAAATTGGATKTTAGGCAAGGTTTTGTCACAGAAAGAGTTATCAAGCATGAAAAGAGGCTGCCCAGAGGAGTGATTGAGTCACCATCCCTGGAGGTATTTAAAAGACGTGTAGATGTATCACTTAGGGACGTGGTTTTGTGGTCAGCTTGGCAGYGCTGGGTTAACAGTTGGACCTGATGATCTCAGAGATTTTTTTCCAACCTAAGCAATTCTATGATTCTCTGCCTAGTCCTGCACTAGAGAAGGAGTCCATGCAGTGCCACAGGCTGGGGACAGTGAGTGGGCAGGAGCCAGCCCTGCACACTGGCAGCTGGCAGTGCCAGCAGGGCATATCCAGGAGACAAAGGAAGTCTGCTCAGCGTGGTCCCTGTCCAATTCTGGGATGTCTTGAGGTCMCTTCCAATATGAATTATGCCTTGATTAAGTTATTGGGGCATATAGAGATTCTATTCTATTTAATAGGTAATGAAATTAAGCAGTGCATAGGAAAGTTGATTTAAAGCAATTAGGGATATGATTTCTCATGGATTGGTATAGATTGCTTCTAGGTAAAGTGGATGAGTTMAGTAAAAATTCCAGGCTTTCATGATGCATGGGTATAATACATTAATAGAAAGAACTTGCATAGGGTAGGAAAACAGGAATTTTACTGCTACAGTAGATCTCAAACTACTCTCCTTACAGATTAGGAAATTACCATTTCTTTTCAGAAAAGCAAGGATTTCATGTATATATATATATATATTTGAAAGTTCATGTAAACTGTGAAGTGGCTAACAGCCAAATTTACCATTTTTAATACCCACCTTTTACCACTTCAAGCAAGATTAAGTAGTTCCTTGATGCTTTTTTTTGTACTCCAGTAGTAATGCAGCAAAACTCACTATGTAGTAGTGTTCCAGCAGTTCACTGACCATATTAGTTCAATTTAGTGGGTTTTAGGAGTTACTKAATTGCTAAAGTGGATGACTGTTTGGCTCATTTTTTGGCTGTCAGACTTCTGTACTGAGAACTGACATTGATAGTGTAATATGATTAATTTTTAAGTAAATCTTTGTTGAAACTGGACATAC
>CADDXX010000238.1:729027-740653 GCA_902810485.1 Alauda arvensis
TTGCTTATGACTCACCATCACTTCCATACCTGGCCAGCAGCAGAAATCAGAAAGCATTCCAAGAGGTTAAAGCAAACACAGATGACAGCTATTGGAAAAACCTTATTTAAACATGTGCCCCTTCCATTTAGCACAGCAGCATTCCCTCCAAGCAGACACTGCAGTSCCCTCCCACACCCAGCTGCATTAGCACCCATCAGCATCACCAAACCCTGAGAATGAACCCACTAATGCAGGAAGATGGTGATCAGCATTAAAAACTTCTTTTTATTCCTCAGTTACCTTCTCCCTTGTCAGCTCCAGCGATAGGGAGCAGCTAACAGCAGCACACTGAACTCTAACCCATTACACATCTTTCAAAATCACTTCCATCTCTAACAGCGTGTCTGCACTCGTCAAAATTCAAGCAGAAGACTTTATTAAGAGAGAAGCAAAACCAGCTAGTCTTCTTGACCAGAAAAGAAAGCAATAAAAAAAAACTATTAAAATCAGTGAAGCAATGCCAAGCCCTATTTTGAACAAGAGGTAAACCTTCAAGTCTTTTCAGCTGAGTTGTGAGTATATCACATATAAATTGTACWAACTATTTAATTTTTTGAGCTCAGAGCACTTCAATTTGCATCTCCAGAAGTTCTGATTAATATAAAAATGATAGGATAGTGGTGTTTTCGACCATAAATTATACTGTGGTCTAAAYTGGAAACTCCCATCTTTGTAACAAAGTCAATTTTGGCAGAAAGTACAGAGAGATGACTACAATTACACACAAAGGGACAATGTTAGAAATATACTCCAGCACACCATAATACTCCACCTAGAATTATACCTTCAAGCCTGGTAAAACCCAAGTAATTATCTTTCTTCTCTTCTGCTAGRYAAATTAGAGAGTATCCTCTACTGAGACAAACCTGAGTTAGAAACCTCCAGTTTCTAGTTCTTTATGTGCTTTCAAAGCCTTATTGAAAATGTTTTCAATGCAACAGCCTAATTATATTGTATACACACACAGAATCTAAGAATTATTCATCATTCATGGCAAAAATAAGTTTCACACAGGACTGATTAAAAACTGAAAAATCAGAAAAAACCTATGATTCATTTCGGTGCAGCTCATCTGTTCACAGAAAAGCAGTGTTTTTAAAAGTACTGCAACTTCTATTTTCTCCAATTAACTCCTATAAAACACATAAAGTATGCTTGAAGCTAAGAATAAGCAAAAAAACCCTGTCTAATAAGGTGTAGAGAAAAAACAAACAGGTTCTTAAAAACTGCACAACTTTTCTTTCAGGAAACCTGTTCATATTAAKCACCTGGGATCTCTCCAATGGGTTTCCTACCCAAATGCAGACAGAAGAAGGTGGCTGTACTCTCTCTTGCTAGCTTTGAATGATCAGAGCACAACTAAGGCTATAGGTAGGTACATGAAGATAGCATCTTAAACTCCATTAAAGAGAAAAATCTGCATGTTGTTCTGTATCAGAGTAGAGCCAAAAGAAAAGGCCTTGATGAAYAGAGACTAAAATATGACATCTTTTTTTGACTGGTATATCATGTTATGGTTTAGATAGCATGTACTAACAGTTCCCCACCCAGGACTGCTTAAAGACAACCAAAGTTTTAAACCATTTCATCTAAACACAAGGCTCCATCCGTGTATTTTTGCAAAACACTTCAAATAAATTAATTTAAACTTTGCCAGTTTTCCTGTAGCAACCAACAGGCCTTGTTTTATCTCTTCCATATTAATAGCAATTGCACTGTTAAAAATACAATGAAAGTTTCAATAACTGAAAGATTATTTTTTTTTTATAAAGCCCTCATAGATTTTTAAATATCAAGATGTCTGGACTGATAGAAGCTTGCAAGCATCAAAATAACAACCTTGTGTGTATACATATATATACATATATACACCCACTCRAATATGAAACACACTCTCCTGTTCTTAAAGCCAAAAATACTGCTCTTAAAGAAGTCTACCTTAAAGTCTTTGTATTTGGATTCTCAGACTGCTCTTGTACTCTGTGTACTCTATTTTGATTCAGAAGAATAATTATGTACACTTACACAATTGAAAATATTCCATTAAATAACATCATTTTTATTTTCCAGAAACAGGGGGCTTTGCCTTCTAAAGGAAAAATCCTCAGCTTGGCAGAGAGTGCTACAGYTGCTTTTACAGGCTTTTTCCTAGAGAAATGCAACTCCCAGCCATGTACAGATTAAAGCCCCAGCACACAACAGTGGAACAAATGAAAGCACAGATAAATKGGTTCCACACAGCACCTACACCAGGCCACTGAGCTGCTCCAGGGCTGCACCAGGCAGGCTGCTGGGAGAACTCCCAGGGAAGGTCCTGGTCTATATATAGTGAGCTGYTGAGATACACAGAGGTCATGAACTTGCACTGGTTAAGACACAGAGCAAGATGGACCAGCTGCAGGAGGCTGATAAAGCCACACAGTGCCTCTGCTGCCCTCCACACAGGCAGCACTTCCAACACACACCCCCCAACCCCTTTAAAACCAAAGGGGGAATCAAAGCTTTGCTGTAGCTCATGCATTAGTGATGAAGAGAAGGGAGAGGCAAGACGCCTGTTCATGAAGGCTTCAATTTAAGAASCAGACTGTTTATATGAGCAGATGTAATAAATCCCATGACCATAAGGTAGGTGCTGGGACACAAACACGGTGCACTCAGGGAGGGATTGGACTCTCCCAGCTGCTGCAAATCAGACACTGACTCACCCTCAGCCAGGCCAAACTTCTGCTCCAAGTCCACATGMGTGGACTTCATCAGGAAGTCAAATTTAGCCTTAATGGCATTTTGTTTCACTGGCTGACTCACACACCTACTCTTCTGATTTTGTAAAAGGCTGGTGTCATTTCACTCTGTTCTTGTACACAGGTTGTTACATTAGGCATGCAGTTCCCTTTCATCAAGAAAAAAGTAAAATGCAAAAATTAGCAATAAAGTAAAATTTTGCCATTTGGAAAAAGAAGTACTTTAGCCAGCTTAGAGATACTGGGAATCCTCTTCASCCTGAAGAGAAAGCTTTCTTAAATGCCAGCTTTGTGCAAACCAAGCTTGAAGTAAAATGTCAGCTTACACAAAGCTTTTCTTTGATCCAAAGCTTTCCTAGAAGAGACTTCAGTGTCAGTGATTAAGACATCCAACATCTGTGTTGAAAAAGCTGCAGGTTTATGGAAAAAGCTCTGCAGAGCTTCCTGCCTTAGAGGACCTTGCTGCCAGCCCTCCCTCCTCCCAGCTGAGCATCCCTGTCCCATGGAGACTTCCTCTCTCTGAAACAGCCCCCACAGGCATTTTAGGAAGCATTTTTCACAAAAGCTATCCCTTTCATTAAAATGTTGGGGGGAAAAAAACTTACTTATTTTCACACAACCAAAAATGTGTTCATTAGCTAGTTCTATCACTTAGAACCATGGTTGTTTCAAAATTCATTTAGTTTTAGGGGAAAAAAAAGATCATTTAAACTGCCATGGACTCAAAAACTTCTAGAATCATAAAGCTTATATAAAATATTATTTTTGGACTACCTAYATCAGATGAGATCAAACATAGTATTGTAATAGCAAAACAATCTCCTAAAATACAAAGACAAGGGAAAAAAATACACATTCTCTGGAACTCTGAAATTTTTCATGCTTCCTATGAGAAGTACAATCTTGTTGCACAATAYAATAGAACATATTCCAGCTGTTCTCTGCACTAGTCTCTAAAGTAAGAGTAAAAGCAAATACCTTTATGCTGATAATTCAGAAGAAGCCATATCTTCTAAATTAAATCAATTTGAATTTAGCACAACAATATTTTMAAGTGGTAATTTATAACCTCATATGATGAATCTAACAAAATTGAATTTTACATCAGTCTTTTCTGGATAACTGATTTTTTTTTTAATTAATAGTAATTTCCTTGAAATTTTTAGTAGTTTAACACTTGCCCTTTGATAAGCTACAAGCCACCTTCAAGAGTCACARGAAAAATGTCATCTTTTCAAAACAGCAGCTTTCCCAAACACCAAACAAACAAAAAAAAAAAAGACTGTGCTAAAGCTTTCATTCTCACACATGTTCAGAAGACAAATGTTCCACTGAAAAAAATAAATCAATATACAAATGACATATCAGAAACAGTTCAATAAATAATTACAATTGCATATATCACTCTGCACAGAGATCTATATTCAGGATGAAAAATCTGGACCTTGTTAATCAAAAAGGTGTGCGCACTTTTACTCCCACCACCATGACAATCCAATAGGGTAAAAAAGAAAAGTTCCATTTTCTTTAGGATTTTCAGACCTCAAACACTAGACATGTAGATGCAAAGCTTTATTTTGAGCTCACCTTTTTCTGTGAGCACCAAAGCCAGGTGAGGCTGTGGGTACTACTGGAACATGTGAAGGGAAGCAGGGTGGGGTGTGCAGATGCGGTGACACACAGGGGCAGCTCCCTGCCATGCCCTCCTCCACCCCACCTCACCACTGACATCACCACAGAAGCCAAAGATTCCAGCAGGAACCAGAGTCCTGTTTTGCCAGAGATGGACCATCTGCTTCAGAAAACTTGCAGCTCGTAGTTGATCCAGTTGAAATTTTACTGATGTTCCTCAGTGGATTTCCTAAAATTCATTTTGTTATTTCCAGAGAAAAGTGTGGACAGGGGTGTTCCAAAGTAGGAGGTAACCACAGGTTGTCAGTAGTAATTTAGCTACTTTTAATTCTGGAATATGCAGCCTATTTTGGTGCAAGTTCAACTAAATGAGAAGCTCTTTCCACTTCTCTGATAAAAGTGAAGTACAGCCTTCATGCCTKTTACACTGCTTGCATTGCATGGCAGAAGAGCTCTTCCCCCTTGCCTCTCTCTGCCTGGTTGYTTCTGAGGCCAAAAAAAGAATATAAAAGGGGGTTTCAAACCAGAAATAAACTTTAGTTTACTCTAACCAGCAGCAAAACAATCTTTGGGAAAATCACACAAATCCCTTAGAGACTCTGGGGCTTTGTCCCACACCAAAAAGGCTTAGGAGTCAGTCTAAATTATATGGGTGAAGCATGGGATAGCCACAGCAACCAGCAGAAARGGAACAGGATCAGTTCAGTGGCTGATGTTCATCCATCTTTTGAAGATGTGCAGAAGAAGCTCTAAGCACAGCACAGAAATGTTACAGGACAAAAGATAAAAAAAGGAGGGCGTGGGGAGAACTGAGAATTTGTAATTTCTAACAGATCCCCATCCACTAAAAGAAAAACTCACTATTATTTCAGTCAAACTCTGGAAAATACAGTTTGTCTTTGGACCACAACTTTCAGTTCAAACTTTCACAGGGCAGCCAAGAAACAGTGGAATAATAAGCATTTTGTGCAATTACCTTGTATTTAGCTTTAGATTATTTCTGCCTACATAAGTCTCTCTTGTTTCAGTCTTGCAGGCAAAAGGAAAAGGTTATTTGAGACTTCTGTTTCTGACATTCTCTTTTGATTACAGACTTAATCCAAGAGAGACTACCCTGAAAGGCCAAGACAAACGTGCAACCACATAATTGGTCTGGCTCAAATGGCACTGAAGTCAGGAGAAAGCATCCCCAGCTCCAGAGAGATTCAGTCTGTGCTGAAAGCCACATTGAACTCTGTTTACTGTTTGCCTGAAAAGCCATATACATATGCTACAGGAATGTTTCACCAAGCTCMAGTGTGATGGGAGATATACCATAAAAAGCCCTGGTCTTCTGCCAAGATGTGTATAGCACATCTGCATTGTTTTTCTTGCGCACTTTCAGAGAACAGTTTAACTTGGCATAGAGCATCATAGAGTTTTATTCTAGTGAAATTCTTGYAAGAAGCACTTAGGAAGCAAAGTAAATAAATAAAGTTCAGAAAATACATTTGATTCCTAACCCATGAAATGTGCAAAGRGGAAAATTGTCATTTTGCTATAAAGCAGGCACTCTGCTATGACACAGGGCAGTTGGCASATATGCATAAATAGTGAAAGTGTGTCATAATATGAAAGATGTCTATCCAACAGCCACCTCATTAGTTTATATCACCCCCTCCTTCAGCAGATGAGAGCAGATTTGGTTTATATCAGAGAACAACTAAAAGAAAATTCTCAAACATATTGCACAAGACTTCAAGGAAAGAAGGGATAAATAAAGGAATTTCAGTGTAMTATTAATATTAGAAGTTTTGCTCAKCTAMAACATGYAGGACAGAAACAACTGGAGGTTGTTTTATATTAAAACAATATTTTATTCCCCAGCACAAAAGTACTTCCTGCCCATGAAAAAACACCACTGSCAAGATCTGAGCCATGCATCCATTAAGGGTTTTTGTTGCTTATTTTGTTCCTGTTTATGTTGATAAAAATGTTTTATTTACTGTAGTCAAATTAATATTGGAAAACTTTTCATTTTCAAAAAACCAAATCTAGACTAAAATTATTCTGTAATTCATTATACAGATTTCTTTTTTTCCAGCTGCTTTTGGAAAGGAGAAAGGAGAACCAGGGCACATGTAATAATCTAGTATTTACCTATTCAGTCTTCAAAACAAAATTCTAATGCTGGCACACTTGGGGCAATCTCTTCATGCTCTGCCACCAACCTGCAGAAGTCTGGCCTTCAGCAGCATGGGTGATTGTAGGGATGGGGTAGGAGAACAGGACTGCCCCAAGCCAGAGGTGCCTGACAGCCCAAATTAGGAATCACACTGCCCTTGGGACAGCATGGCATCAGCAGGGCACTAAACATCAGCCAGAGCTTGATGGGACACTGCTCTCCACCCACCTGATGCTGACCCACAGCCAGTGTGACTTACCCCAGGGATGCTGTGACCAGTGGCCCCTGGCAATTAAGCACCTWAAGCAGGCTCATGTCCCCAGCACTTCCCAAGCTCTCTCCTATATCCCCCAGTACAGCCTGGGTCGTTCTTTCTGCTATTTCCTCTCTCCTGAATTAGCTTTCACAAGGTCTGCAAGTAAGCAGCTGCCAAATGCTGCCTCTGCAGCAATGCAAAGCACAGCAGGGAAAACAGGGTGCACACACAAATATCAGCAGTAGCACTGGCTCACATTGGCTTCAGCAGCTATAAAATAGCCTCAAATTCAACTCACAGGCACTTTGGCCAACAGTACCAACAGGGCCTGGTCTGCTGGACACCAACTGCTACTCCTGTCACCAGAGCCAGCACTGGCACCTCAGGTAAACAAAGCCACCAAGGCACAGAGGCCGCCTCCACTTCACCAAGGACTAGCACTGAACACACAGGGGAGGACAGGAGGCTCACTGGACAAATTCACTGTAGGTTGGCAAAGGATAGCAAAATCCTWCCCAGCTTCCTCACCTTTCCTACTGGGAAAAAAAAGAAAAAAAATCTAAGTTATGTAGGTTTTCCTACAAGCAAGGTTTATAACCACACAGAGCAAGGAACAGATACCATAGCAGAARTCACAGCTGCACAGTATCTGTCTCTGGGGGAAGAAAAAGCCCATATGCCACAGCCACCACAAACCAGGAAACCACAGATAACCAGGCCACAGTCTTCAACATCCTCACAAATATACTGCCCAAACACATATTGAACCTTCTTAAATAGTAAGGAAAGTAAAAATGCACAAAATCATAAATAGCAGCCACTTCTACATAATGATGCATCTGTCCTCCAAAAAACACAGGAATTTTTTGTTGGTTTYGGTTTTYTGTTTTGTTTTGTTATTGTTGTTTTAATTGTTTGGGGTTCTTTGGTAAAGGTATTAGAAAGCAAGAAAATCAAATGTCAAATGAGTGTGATGGGAAGTGAATSTGTGGACAGAGMAAATAAAATAYTTTGTCTGTTTTGCTTCAACTTTTAAGAGTATTACTAACATGGCTTTCTCTGKATCCACCAGTTATAAAGCTAATTACACAAAATGCTTAGCAAAAAATATCTGATTTACTGGAGTCTTTAAAACAGGAAAGGTTAGCTGGTGCATTAAAATGTAGGCACTGCTGCACAGTGTAGATAGGTGCTTCATACCCAAGAATTCAGCTGCTGCATCGTGTTGTACAGAAACCATAACAAAAGTGACAAAAAACAAATCAAATGTAAACCCGCTTCTTCCATTATCTGAGTTCACTGCTAAAAAATTCATATTCTACTGGAAATTGTTTTGCATTCAGCTGTATTTCAGATTGCATCCCAGTCCAGTTGCTCAAAACCAACAAGAAACTCAGCAGGGCCAAGGTACTGTTCCCCTCCTCGTGAAGCATTCATGTATCCAATCTGAACTTCGGCTCTTGGCACTACAGATGTCTGGTTTTCTGGTCTTAAAACCTTCTGCAGACTACTTTTTCTTTTTTTTTTTTTTTTTTTTTAATAGCCACCCTGCCCATCTCATTTTGTAACACCCAGAGTTGCTGGACTGTGAATACAAACACACCTCACTGCAAAAGCAGTTTGAAGTATGACAGCAAGGATGGGTAAAGGAAATTTAAACATAGGTGATAGTAAGTTGTTCTGTTCTTCCAAGTCCCTTCTGTTCCCCCAGATGCTTTTTTTAGGATAAAATTATTCCTTTGATTAAAAATCTGGTGCATCCATTTATCACTTACATTTATAAGCCTTCCACTACATCCTGACTCAGGTTTGTTTTCACYAGCTTGACTTTTAAACAAGCTCAGCTGTTTTGGTTTTTTAAAGCTTATGATTAAGCAATTCTTCTTGCAGGAATCAATGCTGTGCATTACACTTAAGTGGGCTCAAGGCTACCCTTCCTGGCTTCCCTTCCCTCAGTGTATGTTTATACTTCCAGAGTATTATTTCCAGTGCAGAGCTTTAGGAAAGGAAGCTCAGTATGAAATGCAGACGAGACTGTTCAGAACTGGTGCCAGAAACCTTCCACCATGCACTGCAAAAAGGACTCTGCACACTCTCTCCCATTTTCTGCATATTCCTGCCTCCATTTAAAAAATACATCATGCACTTCCTTACACACTGAAGTACATGCAAACAATTTGCTTTCTCAGCATTTTTTTTTCATTTATTTAGACAGAAAGAAGTTCATACTTCTAAAAGAAAAATTATGGGCAAGCCTCACCCATCTTSTCTGGAAAGAATACGGTTCCTTCATTTGAGAGGGAAAATACAATAGGAATACAATGGGAACAGAGGGAGAGGAAGAGRGTATGGGCAATRCATATGGAGGAGGGGGGGCTGGGGTTTCTTTTGGTGTTGTTTTTTTGTTTATGCTTTTCTTTAACCTCCTGTTGTTCTGTTGGAAAGATTTTTTAACTTCACAGCTATCCTGAAGTAAGAGAAGATTTAGGAGCAAAACAGATTTTCTCTCCAAGAACAGTACTTGAACAGTAGACTTGGGAATACCTGCTTTTCATTTCAAAGTACATTTAGCATAATGCTGTATTTATATAGTAACAATTGCCTCTCAAGAACTCTAGAGAGCTCTGTTTTAACAAAATGGGCAGGATGCTTAGTGCCTTCTGTAGTTACAGGGTATGTTGGGAATACTGCTGCTGGAAAATTTGGAGCAACACTCTCACTTATATGACCTTAAGTGAGAATTTTGCAATATAAGCAAAATATCACAAAGCAATTTTTCATTAAATCCTGTGCCTTCAATAAGCTTACAAAAGATTCCATTCTTACAGATATTGTTTATCTTCTCTGTTAATGACATGGGCATGGTTACTAAACAGATACAGTACCAGTGCAGAAGCACCAGTGATGCTCACAACACATTACAGACTTTAAAAGGACACCAATGCCACCTGCCACAAATCCCAATACTTTTCAGTGTTGATGCGACTCCCAGCAGCTGCTCTGGGCACCAAACATCAAACACATCAGCAGACCTCTTTTGACACATTTTGGTGCCATTTGTTGAGTTTGACAGGCAGCAGCATAAACAGTGGAAGAGAGACTTCTGCAGCTGCACATCCTCTGCACAGTCCCTTCAGTACTTCTCCTTTCATTTTCAGCTATATCACTTAGGTTACATAATACCTGTAGCAAAATAAAACATCTTGTCTCTGTCCTTCATGATTTTATTTTTAAATCAATTTACAAAGCAAGAAGAAGGGAACATGGAAGCTAAGCCAATGCAGCAATGCAAAAGCAATGAGATATTCACCTCAGGGAAATTGCCTTCTACTGAAACAAGACACAAGCTTCTTTTTGTTGTCATCAAAGAAYTAACTAGAGAACATGCCAATAATTTATAAGGAAGTAGACACGAGCATAAATGATGGGAGGAGGGGAAGATCTACTAGCTTCTGTGCTGCAGAAAGGCAGAAGACAGTCATGGACAAAATCAGAAATTTTTGCTCCAATATTTGTTAAAAGAATTACAGATGGCTAACACAYAGCTCAGACTTGGAAAATATATATTTTATATCTTTATATTCCTCCTGTTGACTTCACTGGTGTCTGTAGGTCCACAGTATTTGAAGTAAGAGTCCCAGCATTCTGCTGTCCCAGTTTTKCCTTTGTGCAGAAAGAGGAATGTGAATATCAAGCATTCTTATGAACTAGGGGAGGGGAAGTAAGTGTGCTAGTGTTTAATACAGAAAAATGTTGCCAGCATGCATTAGGTGTTACTAATGCCCTCACTACTAAAATGTGAATCAAATTAAACAAAGAGGTGCCTGCAGTCTTTCTTAATGGTAGTTTCTGGGTTATGAATGTTTTTTGAGTTACCCCCAGCAGCACCAGCATGGTAACCCCTTCAAAAGCTCCAGGAGGACTTGAACTGACTGCATGTTGCCTTCMACTACAAGTTCACCCTGAAGGATATACTCAGGCACCTTTCGGTTTCCTCCAGCTCTCCCATGATTACAAACAAACTTGCAGTTTTCAAACATTTCCCTTCCTGGTTCCCATCTCTTTTTTCATACACCGCACAAATGCTTCTTCAGCCCCACTCTCAAAGACACACTGCTCTCCCTTCCCCCAGCCCTCTCCAGTGAATTCTTAAGCAAAGGCAAAAAGAAAAAAAAAAAAAAAAAAACAAAAACCTTTCACAACAGTTTTTCTCACTAATTTTGTCCAAAGGCTACAGAAGTTTCTGGTCCACTTCAAAGCGTTGCTGGCAGGGCCATAACTGAACCTTCTTCCCTCTTCAGCACAGGCATTACCAGGAGGATGATTATCCTTGGCCTTATTATTCCTTGCCTCTGGCTACCCTTCTCCATTTGGGAGCTAACCTACTTGCTCATCAGGTTCTTCCCCATTCTTGCCACTGCTGACATTTTCCAAAGCTTCTCCTGGAGAGACCACTTGCTTGCCTCACCCAAAAAGTTCCATTTTGGCTCCAATGCATTCTCAGCAGAAGGCTCTTCCCCTCCTTGCAAGCAAGGTCCCCACAGCCCTGGGGGACAGCCAGGCACAAGCTCCCTCCCCATGTCCATTAGGGAGGGAAGCACTGCTRCTTCTACAAGAGTCAGCACCTCAGCTTGCAATAGGCTCCAAGCACAAGTGAAAAGTCAGCATGTGTCTTGTTTTAAAATCAAAAGACATGCTTAGGATGACAAAYGCATACAGCCTAAAGCTGCTTATTGATTTCACCACCAGTGATGGCATCCCTTAAAAAAAARRAARRAAAAAMAMMCMMMA
>CADDXX010000238.1:740900-762865 GCA_902810485.1 Alauda arvensis
TKWTKWWWAAAAAAAAAATCTTTTAAMTTGCAGTARAACAAGCAACACCTGAATGCACTGTAATTTAAAGAGATACAGTTGAAAGAGATAATACATTTTCCCTGKAAGAATTCCTTTTTCTGACCAGTGTTGTTACTGGTATATATTTTTACAATGCTAGATAGCCCTATTTCTTTCACTCAGATACCAGCACCTAATGAGCACAGATATAATAAATAATTCACAGTAAAATTCCATGTTGAACATCCACCATGCAGATCATAAAAKATTTTAGAGCAGTCTGGTTTAAGGCTGGGAGTTTCTAATTTGAATACTTCATTTCAAACCACTATTAACGTCAAGATGTTCAAAGCCCAATCGTACCAGCCTGGCAATGTTGGCACAGCAGGACTTTCAAGAACCTCACATTTGTGCAAATGTCTGAAGTAAATACTCTGACAAATTAAAARCTTCAAGGAAGTAAGTAATAAACTAGAAATTTTAGGACTTACCTGGTGTGAACTCTCATGCTAGCAAGGCCTGACCAGGCAAGCTTTGTGCACTGAAAAGGTGCTTGGTTTTTTGTCCTGAATACCCAGTGCACCCACCCAACTGCTTCACAGGTCACTGCAGATGGCAAAGCATCTTCTACCTTTCAACAGAATTTGGCTGAACCAATGGATTCTCTGATACTTCACCACTAACTCACCACATCCAGATTTACTGTTTCATGGGAACTGCAATTCATGGTACCTTGTATTTGTTCACACTAGACCGAGATAAAATGCTGAGAATTCCCACCTGGATTTACAGAAACAAGATTTCCCAACTGTGAAGCATCTTCTTCAAGTACAAGAGCAGCTCCAAATTAAAAAAAAAACTAATGGTATCACCACCACATAAGCAGCTCCTCTGGCTTCACAGCATGGTAACAATACTATACCTGAATTTCAGTACATGCTGTTATAAGTATCAGTGTTCACCAGGAAAGGTTGGGAAACTGCCACATGGAAACTGAGGAAGAACTGGCAAAGCTCACAGGGCTCTGCACTGAGGAGCAGATTTGCTTTACAATACCCACTCTCCTCCCAAGTGCCTTTCCAGCACCCGCCCTTCATCTGCCAACCCAACCAACACTCACTTAAACACGGCAGGGAAAAACACTGGGTAAGAGTCACACTGGGAAAAACAGTAACAATAGCAATAATAAAGCAGTGATACACAGCAGGGAATTACTAAGGCTAAAAAACACCATTTTGGAGAAGGGTTTTTCATTGCTAACATAAATGAGGACATGACTTGCAAAGCAACCAAGAGAAATGTATTTTCATATTCCATATGAATATTCCATATTCCTCTAACTTCAACACAAAACAGCTCTGGCAGTTAAATCTGTTTCAGCAGAAGAGTTAGGTTTGCAGCCTTGAAATAATTCTCAGTATTTTGCTGAGCAATGGCAAGCAATAAATTTTATAACAATAGGAATTACAAAAGCCTCAGTTCAAGAACACAGAAGTGGTACAAAGCTCCAGATGCCTGCCCATCCTGAACTGCAAACATGACCCTTCAGGACTGCAAATGATCTCAGTACATTTGCATCCAACATATTGCATCAACCAGTTTGTGTGAGAGAGTGTTCATGCTATGAAATGAACTGGAAAAAGTTTTACTGCCAAATTTACCAACACTGGCAAGCTGTTAACATCAACTTTACTCCAAAACAGTGCAAGTAACTGCCTGCAAATTTTTGATCTGCTTATCTTTGTAAGAGGCTGTCTGTAGATTAGTGTTGTCTGACACTGACTACCTCCATAAGGGTATTCCACCATAAACTTCATTTTTTAAATTACATTATATAAATTGCCAAACAATACACTTTGTTTGCCCCAACACACTATATAACAACTCCCTACTTGCAGGAACAACTGTTTTCTGCTYATACTTTTTAATTAGAGTTACAAAATGTTTGCAGTGGAAGGAACAATGGCCCTGATTTCTTTTCAAACAGCTTCTAGATGTGCTGCAACATGCCTGTGTATCTGATTTACACCACTTTTCACTACACAGGAGTGCTGATAAAATGCTGGTACTGCTCTAAGCAGTTTTTCCAGAGCTCCCAATATTTATATTTCACATCTCATCTCTAAGAGTAAAGCATGTGGAAAACCTATATGCCTCCATGTGATCACCAYTTAGCTGTCTGCTTTCAAAGTTGCAGAAAGAGCAGGGATACTGATCTTGAAACACAATTCAGKACATTATTTGGTTGAAATAACCAATTTTAAATTATGTACTGTAACACATAAAACGTGTGAAGTTTTATGCAACTAGGAAGCAGTAAGGGGGGAAAATCAGATGATCAATATGAACAGGATTTTATGTTCTCTTTAAATCCGTGGGTTTGGAAAGTTTATCTGAGATTATTTAGAAAAATTTATGCATTTTTTTTCTAAACAATTTGAAGTTGCTGACCTTAAAAAAATCATTAAATTATTGATTGAGTAGGAGTAAATGCCTTAAGTGGGAAAAGCTGGAGTGTGCCAATTCCTCCTCCCAAGAACAGATACAAAGAAGCCTTTCTMAAGGTGGCTCAGCTCCATGGAGTTTAAGTAGCCCCCAGATAAGAGGGAAGTCAATACTTCAGGAATGAGTTAATAAGCACCATCKCATACAGACACTGTCTACCCCTCACAACATCCTGCAAGGCATCAACATTTCTATCCCATGTGAGGACAGTGCAACCCTACCTATGGCCACCCAGTGAGCCAGCAGCAATCTTCAGGGAGGTGGCTGTGTTTTTTCCATGCACAGATTTACACACAGCAGTCACTCAACAAGATCACACCCTGCTGTAAAAGTGGCCTGTGACAAATGGACACATGGAATGATTGGGACCCACCTGAGCCACCTGGACAGTCCACACTGCAAATGTGTGTGCCAAAGTGATTGCAGCATGCTGCAGCAGCTCCTGAACTCTAAAAACTGAGCTGCTTCACAGGGCTACTTCAGGACAGGTGAATCACATCTTAAAGACATTTATTTATCTGCACTGCCTCTAAACAGAGTTTATGCAGACTCCAATCTTGCAGATTAACAGTTAGACTACATAAAYTCTGCCCTACACATCAAACTTAACCAAGGTAAAGGGGATGAAGATAACCTARGTTTCAGGATATCAATTTGTAATATCAGTAAGAGCTGCAATTAGAGATTTGTGCATAGTCTCTGTGTAAAACGACAGCATTTAATACAAGAAATTGTGTCACAAAAGTGTCATAAACCATCCACAAGAAGCTGACAGTTAGATAAACAACCTGGGTAAGTCTCCCAAACTGGGTTTTAATTCTCAKTATAGAATATGAAACAAACACAGGGGTAAGGTTTTTGGAGATAGCAGCATACACATCTAGATGCAACACCTCTCACATACTCTGACATTAAATCTCATAGTGGCAAACACTCTCTGTGGCTAAACCCTGACAAGTACAAACTTTTTCAATGAAAAATTCAATATCTTTATTCTCCTTGTTCATGCAAATGTGACCTTTGTGTTCTTCCTCTCAGACACCTTGGTACACACCCCCATCTCAGCGTGAGTATATGAGTTTAACATATTGTCTCAACACATCTGAAGCTTCAACACAGCCTTGCTGTGCTCAGAGTCCACACACACACACTCCATCACGTGAGCAGGGCAGCTGCCTGACTCAGCTGTCATCCCAGCTGATTCACTATTCCATTTATTGTTCCTTCCAGTTGCAAAGAGACACCTTTAACCAGCAGTGCATATCGTAAAGATCGTGAGATATGACAGTACTCCACTACAATAAATTATATCAAATGTGAATGCTAAAAAAAAGCCTCATTTCTTGTATGAAAAATGACTRCCAAACAACAAAAAATATAATGCTCAGGTTTTCTGTTATTTCTTTTGCCCTTGAAAACAGGTAACTGAATCACTAACACCATTCACCAGTGAATGGGCTACTCTCAAAGAGTTTTAATATTTATAAGCCCTAAGCCACAAAGGCAAAGACACTTCAGAAAGCACATGCATTGCTCAGGAGTATGAACAGGGTTCAGCAGAACTGCAGAAAATAAAACTCTGAAGATAAGTTACTGGTTTACATCACTGTGGTTTTCTTTTGCTGGAAAGGAATCCAGCAGATCCTTACAATCATGCAATTTATCAGCAACTAAAGAGCAGCCCCCTCATTTGGGATCCACATTCCCCAGACTGTCAGACAGCAGAAATGTCAACCTTTGCCCATGAGGGGAAGCAGGCTGCCTACAGCAACTGATGTCAGATCACTCCAAAATGAAACTTTCTGCTCATCCCAAACTATTTACAGAGGCACTTCTGAATAACTGAGTACTTCCATGTACCCCATCAAAGAGAAATGCTACCATGCAGAGGTTCTCTCTGTCCCAGGAAAGCATTTCAGGGGGTCACTCCAAACACATTCCAGAAACTTTGGGGGTTTGAGGACAAAACTCAAATTCTTTCTTGATAAAACAGCAACTAAAGTCTACTTCAGAACAATCTTTGTGTGTGCGAGTGAAATAAAAGAAATACCAAAATAAATACAAACCCATAAAAGTTCCACCTCAGAACAAAAATTAGGCTGACTTAAGTAACTCCTCAAAATGTCAGCAACCTCACTCTCAGGATATGCACTTAAGTCCTTAATTATGGACTCTGTTCCTGTAACTGAAATCCAATTAAATCCAATCCTGTGGTTATCCAGAAGATAAACCACTGCAAGATCAAATGTAGTCTCTTACTATTTTACCCCTTTTCTCTTCAGTTGCCCATATCAATTATTTTTTAGTTCAAAATATTTATCCAGAACAGGAAGGATGATTGATTGCCACCACAGAGCCTGCCATAATCCATTAAGTAAAGAAAAATTTGATTCATGGGGATTTCCAATGCCACCAGAAAAGTTCAAAGATGATCTCCTGAAAACCCAAGACCCACCACAGTGGCTTCAACACACAAGGCCAAAAAGTCATGTTCTGTATTCAGACTGAAACTACAGTGCACATCCTCAACAGCAAGAGACCCACTCAGCCAGGAATTYACCTATAAAAGCACTGGCTTCTGCTTCACTTGAGGTCCTGCACAGGCCAGCAGAGCCAACTCTGGGAACCTCTCTGACAGGTGATCAGGAGGGGCTRTCACTCACTCATAGCAACTTTGGAAGGGGTAATGACACAGTCAGGATAACACAGCAGTTCCCTCTGTCCCTGGATGTCACAATCACCCATGGAGCAATTCCCTCTACTGCAGTGACCCAAGCGACACTGGTGACATTCACCACTTCCAAAGAGCAGGCTTACAGACAGAACTGCCCAACACCAACACAGCCTTCTGCCTTCTCTCCTTCCCACCCCACTGCCTGCTGTAATCCCCAGTGATACAGACACACTAAAGCACCAGCCCTGAGCAGAGCTGGGGACTGCAGGGGGACACTCCTGGGAACACAGCCCTGCTCATGGTGGGGAGCTGCACTGCACTGATTTCATGGCACTAAATGTATCCAACTGCAGGGCTGCTACCTGAAAACACTGCAAGTCACAAAGTGCTAAAGGGGTATCATTAAGATTTTAGCTCCAGAATTTTACAACTAGCTCTACTGGCAGATCCCTTTGCCTGGACACAGTTCTGATTTCAGGGTACTTCTACCCAGTTTTTAACCAAACCTGATCACATAACACACCACTACAAAAGTAACCATTACCCTGAGTGGCCTCCTACCATACATGCCCATCCCAAGATTCAAAAGTATCTTTACAAAGCGTGGCATTCTCACAGAGTGCAGCAAAAGAAGGGTTGAGACAATTTTCGATTTCAGATGCTCTATTGTCCAGATCTCATAGGGAAATATCAAATTCCAGGCATGCAGCAGACTGTTTTCTCCATTGATTCATAGAGCATAAACTATAGGATTCTTGCAAAGTTTTTATGCTTTGTAGATGAGATRCAGGGAAAAACAGGAATAAGCTTTTTAGAACAGAAAAGCAGATAAGGTATTTCAGTGGCCAATAGAGCTGGGATGACTCCTATTTATTATTTTGTACAAATACAGCTGAATGTTAACAACCATGCCCATGCACTKTGCAAGTGTAATAAATAGGAGATACTGTAAAAAAATAGATTGAACAGTTTGCCCTGGACTGATAAAGCAGCAAGCAAATAGCACAATTGTATGAGGTGTGCTTGGTTTGTGAAAGCACAGTGCCCACAGACAGCTACAATCACTTCCAGATGAGCAGAGGCAGTAAAAAAGGGACAATGGAGAAAAATGAGAGTATTTTGCTTTCTGCCTGGAAATACAAGATTCAAAAAAGAAGTGTCCTTCAGGGTTTCTGATCCTCAGGATATGCTAGTTTCTCCTAGGAAAGAAGTTMACTTGACTCAGATCACAGTCATGTTTAAGCAATCTGTAAATCAATGAACACACCTGATTTTCTAGGCTTTGTACTTCAGTGAAAAGAATATAGATATATAATACAGACAATTATCAAATTCCATTTTTAACTAAATTATTTCCTCTACTTCTATTGCCCAGTTCAGGGGTTGGCTTTTTTTTTCCAATATTGATTCTACATCCAGCTTGCTTGGCAATAAGCTCATCCAATGCATTTTCTGTCTGTTGTTGGTGAAATGCTGACTATACACCCTCTTATCATTAAGTAAAAGTGTTTGCATGAAAAAAGTATCACTAGCTCTTAAATAAATATTTTAAAGTTATTTAATGGTGTGCAAATTTAATATAAATGCAACCTGGGACAGAATAGAAATAGAAATAGCCTTTTAAGTCATTATCACAACAATCTTCATTTGGAAACATATCCCACTTACAAAGTATAGGGCAAACAAATAAAGCAACAACTGAACTGGCAGAGCCCTACCACCGTACATCCATTCATCACCACTCACTGCAATTCAATTGCTTTCAATAAAACTCAACTTTCTGTAAAAGTCCTGACTGGGTAGCATTTGCAGGATTGCCATGATAGTATTGCTGATCGTTTAAAAACCTGCCCATGTGAATCCTCCCCAGAGGGCAAGCTCAGGCCCATGAGGACAGAGCAGGAGAGAGCCCGGAGCGAAGCACAGTGCTGGGATCATTCCTGCCACCAGCCACCCCCTCTGCTTGCTGCTGCAAGCCTGAAGGAACAACTCCTCCAATCAGGTTAGCACCAASATTAATAGGACAGTACAGAATTCTTTGATTACTGTTCTGGTATAGGGAATAGCCTGAGTTTAAAACAGATAAAAAAGAAGCTCCAAGGCAGCCTCAAAGACAGCTAGCAGACAGCCTAAAAATAAAATAAAACATACACAGTACTAGTTTCCAAAGCATCATTATTTCTTTCCATAGCATCATTATATAACTCAGAAATGCAGGAGAACAAGGAAACCTTCTAAATCTTTGATGTACATGCAACACATTAAAAAAAAACAGGACATTGTTATGCAAAAATCAGTTGCAAGCATCAGAAACAACACCAGAAGAAAACAACAGAGGCTAGAATGTATTAGAACAGAATTAATTTCTCTGAAAAAGCCAGGAACAGAGATGCCATTGAACAGGTCAGGAACAGTTGTTTCCAAAGGCAGCAAAGGAAGCAAARCATCAGCACTGTTACCTTCAGGACTGTTAAATCTAAATAATGCAAGCAGCTTTTCTCAGGGGCTTTCTACTGGAGAGAGCTGTCTAAAATAAGAGGGATATGTCAAAACAACAAGAAACACAAAATAATTMATGTAAATCGTTAAGAGATACATTCTACAAGATTTCATGGAAATCTCTCAGGCTCTCCATGCCTTATAACAGCATGTTTATCAAGGCTGTACAAAGTAACTTAAAAATACAGGTTCTAGAGGAAAAAGATAAAGAAGTTATAATGTCATCTAAAATTATTTTGTAAATGCCCCAATTGCATAGTCCCCAGCCACATTTTTACAGAATGCTGGAGATAACGCAATAACTATTACAGCTGTTTAAAAAACCTGAAGGCTTCAACAAAAGCAGTATTAATAAATTGCATTTATTCTGTAGCATGTTTTTTAAAATAAAAAAGCTAAACCATTTGCTAAATTCAAACCAWTCATTCTAAAAGAACTCGTTTAGGGTGGAATCTAAAAASCCCAATTTTAAGCRTTTAGTAWTATTATTATTATTATTATTTAATTTGCACTACAGCAAGCACTCCCCTGTTTGCTGTCTCTGGCCCWACTGCAGCCCTGCATGTTTCCATTCATAACACAGCAATCCTAATATGACATTATAATCATGAATGCTTACACCTAGCAAGGGGAASACATGCTTTTTTCAGAACTGTATGCAGAAGGGATTAAAAGGTTTTGGTAGACTGAGTCTCTTTTAAATAAATCAGCACCTCAAGCACAGTAGTCTACAAGCTAAGTTGAGACCAAGGCAATTAACCCCATCAATCTAAAAAAAAAAAAAAATATGCATAAGCATGAAGACATTTCTTCCTTACCAGCATCAGCTGAACACTATCAGAGCACCCACCAGCTACCTAGATTTCCTGGCCATGGCACCTCATTTACAACACTTCTGGATTAGGAGAGTATAATAGAACTTTAATGAGGAAAAAATTTGAAAAAACAGATTCAAGTTATACTATCATGGATTAATATTCTCCCCTCTCTGATTTTCTCGTATTTAAACCAAATACATCATTGATCTCCTCTGGTTTCAGTGTATCACTTGAACTTAAAAAAAAAAAATCACTACTTATAAATCCCTTTAGATAGCTATACTGAAGTCTAACATAAGCATTTCCTTTACTTACATTCTAAGTTACAAACATTTRGACAACAGTGGAATCAACATCCTACACTGTCAAGGACAGATGCTRTATGGAAGYTTCARCCCAAGCTGAAAAAAATACTTAAGAAACAGACATTATTGAGCAGTTTAACATGATGGACTCCACACCTTTCTAAAACTGAGACTTTCTTTTCAACAGCCAATTACCACAAGCTACTCTCTTTYCAGCTTGGGAAGCTTGGTGTGACTTTTCATACAGTGTCTGAGCTACAGGGTAAGAGAAGGACTAAGTACAACAATATCCTTACTAGGGAGGAAAGACAGTCCTGCAATTAAGGAGTCAGCAGGTCAGCACTTTGTTTCCAGCTCGGTTCTGAACTGCTTGTGTGGTCCTGGATCAGGCAGTGACCTCCTGAGCCTTCTTTCCCTGTGCACCCTGCAGGATAAAGCCATACCTGCCAATCTCGTGCAATGGCATTTGTTTGCAGATTTGGTTTTTGAAGGGAAATGTGGCAAAGCAAAGAAGAAAACTGCCCTGCTAAGAGGAGTAGGTGCTGAAGAGCCATCTCCTTGCAGATAGTTTGGGTGTTGCATGCTGTTATAATTGACAGGTGCATCTCAGCTTAGCTGCAGCACAGGCAACCAGTACAGCAAAGCACTTTTCTCTTTCCTAAGGTCAAAGAAAGACGCAGAGAAAACCACAGAAGGACTTTATGCCAGTACTCACTTGCTGCAATTAACATCGTGCTGTTGTGAAATGCAGTTAATGAGGTCCTTGCAGAGAATGAGCCACGGGAATACACAATGCTGCTCCCAGGTGAGCAATCCCATACTCCATTATCTGTGTTTGGAATAAACCTACACAGCTTCCCAGTTAATGCAGGCCTGTCTTGGGGAAGCAGTGATAAAAAGGAGCCCATTCCTTCTCTGTGCCCCTCTTTCACAGCTGAAGAAGCAGGGCACTGATACACACATTTTCCTTCCCAAATCACAGCATCAGGGAAGCAAAACTAACCAGATATTTCCTGTATCTTCACCACAAGATTCAGCCAATGCTTCTGAAAGGAACYGAAAGACACTGAACTGTTTGTTAAACCCAAACCACAGCACTTTCAGTCTCTCCTGTTCACTTCTGCATATACTTCTTTCTGTAATTCAGGCTCCAGGAAACTTTGCTAAAATGGAATAGTTAAAAAGCAAGTTTTCACAAAAAAGTACCTCTCATTTTTTTACAATATATTACTGAAGCCACATAAAACTTCTCTGAAGATGCTCTGACTTCTGAATTAGAGCTGAATTAGTGAATCTTTTAACTGTGTAGGGACACAAAATGTACAGTCTTTACTAACAACTTGCACAACCTGTATGCTTAACCTTACCTCCATGTTAAAAATTAGGCAATTTGAAGTAGTTCATTCTATAAYGAAAGCAAGTTATAAAAACTACATCTGCTACTGAGGAATATACCATGGCAGCCCAACCACACAGCAGAATCAGAGCCTCTGCTCCCCTTGCAGTGACAGAGCTGGTGCCTGCAGTGGGACACAGCAAGTGCAACCCAGCACCAGGGAGTCTGGATGCAGATGTGGAAATTCAACACCATGGCAATGACCAGGGCAACATTTTAAGTCATGACACAAAGGGGAAAGTCTTATTCATRGACTTCTATACCAAGTATAATATGTATTAAAATTCGTGCTTTAAAAAAATAACACAAAGTGGTAGATTTTATTGGTTCACTTTGTCCTTCTGCATATTTACTTTACTTTTTTTTTTTTTAATTACTCTGTTATTTTGTTTCTCCTTTGTCCATTTAACAACATTCCCAAACTAGCAGAGCCTATCAAAGCTAAAAGCCTTGTCCTGCTGCTGTTGTATCATCAACATATGTTGAAGCACTTAAATTGCAAGGCTGCAATCTGCTCTCTGAAGGAGGCTGGTAGCAGGTGTGACAGTCTGATCTGCAGAATGAGCTCTATATAAAGATGCAAGCAGTGGTGGGGAGGACTCCACAGCTTTGCTTTTACATATCATGCAGTATTTGTAGTCCTGCTTATTCAGAAAGAGGGAGAGGGGAGTCACAAAGTTAAAATAGAAAGACCTTGGCATCTTTGAGCTCAGTGTTTGATTTCACAGCCCCTCCCTCTCAGCACAGCAAGGAAGCAGCACCAGGCTGTCTCTGATTTGCTGCTCATGCTGAGAAATGCACAATTTGCMATTGCAAAGAACCCACCCTCTTATTTATTGCATCTAGGCACAGTGTACAAACCCAAAGCCATGTGGCCTTCCCCAAAGGCTGGCTTCCCAAGCAGCCCATAGGTGAAAGCAGGCTGTAAAGGGCTGTTGATTACAAACTGAGTTCAGATCTCTGCTTCCTATCTCAGCTTCTGCCTTAGACTGAAGAGTAACACAAAACAYACAGTGAATTATCACACTCCACTCTTAAATTCAGAAGGAACACTGTACTTTTTGAAAAAAGTGACAGGAAAATTCTGAATTATAAACAGCATGTTTCCAAAACACTAATTAATTACAGAAAAACTATTATGTTTTATTTCAGTATCACATACAACTTTAATCCCCAAGAGTGATCAAGAAAAAAATGTGGACTCATTGTGTCTTAATTCTCTCTATTCACCATGTCTCTGGCATCCACCAACCTTTGGAAACAAAGTCTTTCAGAARGCAACAAAACACTGGCTCACTGAATCAGAAGCAGCTTGTGAAGGCTGCTAGAGTTAAAGCAGTCTTTACACACTGTCTAATCACAGACATAATACATGGCCTTATAAAGGGTAACACAGACCACCCGTAAAACCCATAAAATCTGCAACTTCTCTGCTGCCCAGAGAAGCTGTGGGTGCCCCATCCCTGGAAGTGTTCAAGGCCAGGMTGGATCAGGCTTTGAGTAACCTGGTCTRATGGAAGGTGTCCTTGCCTATGACAAGGGGATTGGAAGCAGGTGATCTTTAAGGTCYCTTTCAACCCAAACCACTCCATGATWCTATGAAAACAACACATAYATTTTACWAAATYTGCTRTTTTGACTTAMAGATTCCAAATAGTTTAAYAGCTTTCACATAAAGCAAATTTTAAAAGCCTTCTTTTTATTTTTCCCTGATATGAGACTAGTAGGTGCTGAACTATGAGGTAAGTTAGAATAAAATAGACCATTTCAGACTAATTGGTCTCAAGCATAGTGGAAGAGTCGTATGCATGCATAAGCATTTACAGGTCCACCTTGACAGCATTTTTAGAAAGAGGACAACTATGTGGATCTATCTGATCACCCTGAACAGCCCACAGGACAACACCAGAGCATTGCCCAAACCTTTCCTCAACCATTTAGCTCAGCACTTCTCCCACAGGTCACTGAAAACTGGGAAAACACCACCACAAAAAGCAGATTTAGGCAAGTCTAGAATACACAATTGAAAAAAAATATTTTGGAAGTAGATTTAGGATACAGTCCCTTCAGCAGATTGTTTAGACTTTTCCAAATGCTAAAAGGTAAACAGCAGTACATTCAAGCTAATTACCTCATATTCAAATATCAAAAGAATATTTAACTCAGCACAAATTAGCTTTTTGAACAAACTAGCTCCCCTTCACTGCTGCTTCCATTCCTCACCTAGGGAATTTCAGCAGCAAAAGAAACTTCTTGCCTCCACAGAGACAGRGTAAGGACCAGGAGACTTTTCAGCTAAATATTTCATAAACACCAAAAGATACATTACAGGATGTTCATTATCCCTGGCTTCTAATTTAGCAGGGGCTTCAAGCTAACAACAGCTATTTTATGGCAAYGCCAAAGCAACAAAAGGGTCATCAGGAATTTACTTCAAACAGCTATACTAATGAAGGAGAGACTTATAAGACACTGATTACAGTAACATTTCACAGACATTAACATCTGGATTTAGTTTACCAAAGCATTGTGTTCTTGAGTGATCACTGGGTACAGGGAGAGGAGACTACTCCATTGCCTCACATAACCACAAGTTAAATATGCTGTTTTACACACAGAGCATATGTAACATTTTCTTTTAAGACCACGTCAGTGAAGTCCAGAAAATATAGAAGGTTTTCTCTTCAAATGGAAGCTCTTAAAAATACAAGTATTTTACATAGAGTTACAGTCATTTAAAATCACATTCATTGGCCTTTTTACAGAGAGCCCATGCTAAGACAGTATTCTGAATTTAAAAGCTCTACTTTATTTCAGCCAGTCCACTTTTTCTTGATATTTCTTAGATCAGACTTCAAATTTTCTAGAATTACTACAGACAACAATTATTAATGCTGTTTTTCAATTGAAGAAAAACTAGACGGAGCAATCAAGGCTGCTGTCAAAAAAAAAAAAAAAACCTCAGTGAGAGCAAAAATCATCAAACCTATCTCCTCAAATTAGTAYTCTTAATGATATTTTTAAAAATGCTCAACACAGGATTTGGCAACAATGCCTKGAGCTTGCAGCACGCCCAGAAGACAGGACTCAGTCTGACTGAGGGTGGAGGAGTCTCCCCTGCTGCTCTGTTCCTTGCCCCCATCCCCAGGCACCTCGTKCCTACAATGCCACAAGAGAAGCAGCTGCTTTGTCAGCGTTTAGGCATTAACCCAGGGCACACCCTGASTTGTTGGGTATTCACCCTGATGGAAACCCGACCTCATCCTGAGCCCCTCACACACAGGCAGGAACCCTGCAAAGCTGGCTCACCCTCTCCAGGAAAGCCACAGCCATTGCTGGGCTCCCTCCCCTCATCTCCCTGCCAAAGCAGCAGCATTTCTTCTCTTACCCAGCACTCATCTCCGTAATAAAAACCAGAAACACCCAGCAGAATAAGTGAGGTGTATAGAGATGACCACTCTCCTACTATTGTAATATTCTCCAAATTACTATAATTGCACAACACTTTTTAACTTTTAGCAAAGCCTAACACTTCAGGCTAGCYGTCTTCCAGCAGCTACTGCCAGAGACGAGGTGAGAAAAATCCCTTCCCTCTTCAGGCTGCACAAAATGCTGAGGCCAGAGCTCATTCACCAGGAATGGATGGCCACCACAGCCTGGCCACCACAGCCCTGCTGCCTCAATTCTTCTTCTTTTGGTGCCTGGCTGCCTTCCTGGTGCYCACAGCAGCAGGCACAGGGGCAAACTGACAGCACAAACAAATGCACACTTAACACAAATAACATATGGTCCAACAGGTTTTTGGAGAGGTCAAATTAAATCAAGCTTTGTTATTTCACTTAGCAGCTTATTAAAGAAGCAAAATACTCTAAAACTTCAAATTTATTGGGGCTTTTCAAGTGTCATTTAAGCTGTTACAGCAACAAAACTTTCAGCTGTGTGGTGTCTCAGAGACACTCCAGCAATCCCAGAAGTAACTTTTTCAATATTTAYTGAACTCAGCTCCTTCCTGTTCAGGTCTTCAAGAACCTGGAACAAAGTTGCTCTTACATGTGCAAAAAGGTGTATTGCTGCAAGGTTCTCACAAGTAAGATATTGCTTTTGACATTTGACAGAGGAGAAAAAACCATTATGTGGCCTTTGCCTAGGGGGAAGATAGAGTAACTCAACAACTTTGAAAGCACATGCAAAAAAGATGGGGTAAGGTGAAACTACTTTTCCATTTAGTAAATGCGGCTGCGTTTCTTCAAACAAATGAAAACACCTAAGTGGGTGCACACACAAACATACAGGCACTCCCAGAAGKTCTATCTCCATTTAAAATACTTTACACCCATGTAACCTTTTTTTTCTAGTAATACAACATCAACACCAGAAACATTTTTAAATTGCTATTCTGTGTCTGTAAAGACATGCACACCCGGAAAAAAAATCCCTGTAAATGTTGCCACTTAAAAAGAAAACTGCTAATGATATACCAGCTTGCTCCTCCTGCAATGAATTCATCATTTCACTGCATCAGCAGCAGCTGAGCATGAGCAAATGTGGAGAGTATAGCCAAAAATGTGACATTGCTTTTCCAAAACAGAGTCCATTTTCCTCACCAAATCAGGGACACGCTACTTTCACTAAGCTTATTGCCCAGAAAAAAAAGCTTCCTATARTAAATTCCACAGGTTTATTTTAAAAAGAGAGCCTTTGGATGACCTCTGTTGCGCCACTGAGGTCAATTTTGCTAAATGGACCACTTGCCTCCAGGGCACCAAGTTAACCCCTTTCTTCCCACCTTTGGCATATTCTGGTTGTCTGTACTCAATGCACTGCATTAGTGCCATGCAAAATCCCATTTCCCATTCACATGGAAAAAAAAAAAAAAAAAAAGCAATGAGAACCATATCTATCTATCTATCTATATTTCAAAAGCATTTCCTTTCACCAAACTCCAAGGACACCCCATTCTTTTTTCCACCCCCACAGAAGGCCACCCTTCTCCCCACAGTCACTTTCCTTCTGCCACCCTATTTCTGTCACCACAGAAGTCCTGACAAGCTGGAGGCACAACAGTCCAGGGRGCAACACCAGCCAACTTCTCCAGCCCCAGAGCAGGGTCTCTGGCAGGAACACAGCCCAGGGGATGCTCATCTCTGCTCCTGGCAGCAAGGAGCATCCCCATCACAGAAACTCTTCTGGTCCTTATTCCTCCTCTCCTGCACCAGACCCCAGCCCTGAGACATAGGGTGTGGGATGCAGTCCAAGRGTTTTAGTAGGAAAGCAGGAATGCATTTCTCCTTTTTGTTTGGGACTAAAGAGGTAATTAATGTGCATCACTTTGCCACAGGGAACTGAAGCAGAAAATAAGTTACCAACAAGTACCTGCTACCTGATTTTCAAAAAAAAAGGAAAAAGGAAAAAAAGAAAGAAAGAGAAAAAAAGCAAATACTGCAACAAAGTAGTTATTAAAATTCTTTCAAGTTTAACAACTTGAGAAAATAACTAAGGATACCCATAGGAAAAAAAAACCTGACACTGCTGACATAACAAGTAAAACTAATGTGATTCTCTCAAAAACAAAAAGGCCTTRATATTTGCTGTTAATTTAAAATTATTTTTCCCCAGTTTAAAATTTGACTCATTTATCTTTCACTAGTAATATTAGTCATTTCGTCAAGCATTATGTATGTCTGTGCTGCTGTTTTCTTTTTAACTTTCTCAGTTTTTTAAACAGCCCCACTGGATTATGTAATTTAGCTCAAAGGCAGTTTGGTTTTTCATGGTTTTTTAATCCATTTTCCAGTGCCAGACTTGCTGAGCATTACATCAAAATGACCTCAAAGAAACAAAGAAAATATATAATGTATATTAAAAAGGAGGAAATAAAAATAAAGCACAGATGCCCTAAAGTATCTTCCAGAATTTTTTAATACTTTTTGCTTCACTTTTTATTTTCTTACTGCTCAGAAAATATTTCTGAGTGAGAACATCTGTGCTATATTCTGGATTGATGTTAGATGAATTCCACTTTATTTTCAATATACATAAGCACTGGTTCAGCATTGTTGCATGTTTTATCCATTCAATTTATATTTGGATGAAAAGGTTTGTTTTCCTTTGAAGAACCAGGAAATTGTTTTAAAGCTACATGAACCATATTCTGTATAACTAAGATCACCAGCATTTCTCCCCCATTTACTCCACCTTTTTTTACCAGACTAAATGTGCCACGACCAAAAGATGTCATAGTCTGCTACAACTGAGAAAGTGTTACTTCCAGTGGTGTTTTTATAACAGAACTAAAACATCTGTGACTGTTATAAGTGAAGTTAAAGTGTAAAAAAGCTATGAGAATCAGATGGCTTACCACTGGTGGAAGGCTCCTTGCAAGGAGAAGAAAAGCTGGCAACTCCCTAAACCCCAGATTGCCTGCAGGAACTGCTCCCCAAATGTGCTGAGTGCTTTCACAGGCTCCTCCACAGTCCTCCCCTCACAGCCACAGGAACTGCTCAGCATCTGAATGGTGCTTTGCTCCAAGGGAAATCACTCTCAAGCCACTTTTCCACAAACACACATTTCACTTTGATCACTGAGAAACCCTATACTGCCCAACTGCAGCATCCAGTCCAGCCAGAGATGGGTGCTGCTCACACCAGCCAGCCTCAGCACCACACACATCCTCCACTGAAAGCACCTCCAAAGCTGAAGGGCTGACACACTGTCCACGTTTCAAGACCCTCTTTTTAAACACTACAGAATTCAGYCTTCTTCATTAGCTCTGAATAACGCCAAGTGCCTGCTTGCTCAAATCACAGGGGCACAGCCCCAGCGTGGCTCTCAGGCCTTTGCAAGACAAGCCTCCTCCCTCGTTGCACGGATGGCTCAGAACAAAGGCAAGAGCTGGCAGAGAGGGCATGGCAGGGCTTGTGCAGCTCCCTGCCTCGCAAGCCACAGGTGCCCTGGGGCACAGCACTGCTGTGCAGCACAGTCCCCACACAAGGGACCTCCACAGCCACTGCCACACTCCAAAGGATCATTTCTACCTTCACCCTGCAACTTCTCTTGCAATGTGCAAGAGTCACCTGTATTTACAGATGGGCCAGTAACAGGAAAACATTGATTTGGCCAAAAACAAAGAGGGAATCAGAGAGAAGATGTTCAAAGAAAGTTTTCCATAGTGAGCAGAGGGAATTTATCACTACAGCCTTGCATTTCCAGCACCAGACCTGCAGGATCACACAGCAGCTTTGTAAACATGCAGCAATCGTGACCCATTTCAGGACTTATCTTCCTTAAATTAGCATCTCTCCACTGCTGTTCCCCAAGCCTCAGCAGAATGAGGTTCCCCCTCAGCTGGGTTTCACTGCAGCTGTTGGGAGCCCAGCACCAGCAGAGAGATCAAGAGCCAAGAGAAATCTGCCAGGAGCCCCAGGGAMTCCTGGCTGACCTCAGGTAAATCACTGAATACCACCCAGCCAACGCTGAATGCACAGCCCAGAAACATCATCCTGGAGGTGTCAGCTAGAACTAAACTGACAGCCAACCGAGCAGCAGGGGTGACAGGAATTTTTTTGGCATTTTGGTTCCTTGTTGGGGTTGGGAGGATTCCTGTGCATTCTGGAAATAGCCTGTAAGATTTCTTTCAAGACTACTTTTAAAAGGGTTGAGATTTGCACATATAGAAAAATGAAATCCAAATCTAAAAAAAAAAAAAAAAAAAAAAAAAAAAAAAAAAAAAAAAACAAAAAAAAAAAAAAAAAAAAAAAAAAAAAAAAAAAAGAAGAAAAAAAACCCACACACACAAAAAGAACTTGAAATCTTTTTTTATGCTAAATTCAGCCACTACTGCCCTTGAGTATTGCCAAAGGGGTCACTGAATGGGCATTGTGGCAGATCCATCATTTAAGCCCGTGGCAAAAACCTAGTGGTCAGGCTGGAGGAGGGAATGTGCCAAGAACAATACAAAGCCCAAGTAAAATCAGCAGATTTTCATACCRACCAACCCATGTATCAGGCTCTACAAACGATGCCCCAGTGACACAGTCATGGGGAACTGTGCAACTGTTTGCTCTACAAAACATACCTTGCATCAAAGCTGCTGCTGTGTACCTGGCAGAGAACARGCTGTCTGAGAACTGACTTTTAAGCAAATAATCCCCATTAGCTGGCACTGGGCGGCATAAAATCAAAAACAGAAAAAAAAAGCAAGCTTCACAAACACAATCACTCAGGCTACAGCCTTCCTCCCTCACAATTCCCTGCTGATGAATGTCAGACCTACCAAAGAGATGGAGCTTTAAGCTCTGGGTGGCCTAAGCCCCCAGWGTACAAATTAAATGAGAATATGGTCATCTGACACCTGTTACCTTTGCTTACACTGCCAACTTTCCTGGAGTTCTGGTCTCTTATCAGCAACAGCCTCTAATGCTATCAAAGAGCAGATTACAATTTCTTTTCACAAATATTAGTGCACTGCAGTTTTCAAATTAACAATTGAAGTATTGTTCCATGCAACATCAAAGCCCCCACAAAACTTCATCTCCTACAGCATTTGGCAAGGGAGAGGGGAAACATGTCTCAAGACTTYTATTAAAGTCTTTTTGATTCAGCAGGAAAACTGTCAATTTACTTATTTTAACTGGAAAATGAGGGTTATACAYAAGGTCTAGGAACACCACTACAAGCTCATGATATGTAGGGCATCAGCCTGAACTATCATGGAGACCAAACAATCCCTCTAGGGACTGAACATGACACTGAACAACTCCAGCAAAATCTACAATTTTCATATTCTTGCTTATCATGCTCATTTACATCACATAATTTTTTTTCTAAATATATCTACCCATTGCTCATGCACACCTATTTTTACTTGCAAGAAAAARAAGATAAAAGCTAAAATGCTATAATATCCTCCCCAAAAACCAAAGCACAAGAGACTATGCTGCCAGTCAAAAGTCAACAAAAAAAAGTCAGAAACATCTCTATGTCTAGATCAAACCAAAGTTACAAGATGCACAATTACTTCCATTCAACCATTGCTCAATATATCATTGTTATTATCATTTTCCACCTTTTAACCTTGTTTCAATCTTTGATAAGCATGTTTCATCTCAACTGCCTGTCTGCTTTCTCCCTTTTGGTGCAGGCCATCATCTCTTGCCACCAACGTTAAGCCATTCAGATGTGGCTGACCTCTCCTCTTAAATAACTCTTACCTTCCTGCAAGTTTTTAACCATTAAATTAATTGCTAGGACTACACCAACTCCAAATCTGCACAACCCTTGACCAGCAGGGTCTGGAAAATGCATCTACCATTCCTCAGGCCAGCTGTCCCCTGCCCAAGCTGTACTCCTTTAAGACTCAGGCAGAGATTGTGCCAGAGGCTGCATCACTCCATCCAGCCACACCAAAGTGCACCATTAGCGTGCCCTCATGCAAACTGGGTTTCATTAAACAGGATCGATTGTGCTGACTCCACTTGCCCTGAACAAGGTGGACATTTCAAACATCTCTTATCATTTGCTTGCTCATTTCCCACAAACACGACCTGCAGAAAGAATGCTTCATGTTTCAGACACAGAGCTTCTCTTGGAATAAAGGCAAAAGAACAGAAAAATTTATACACACTACATAGATCAGCCTTTAAACACRGCCTGTCATGTTAATAACTAATGCCACACACAAAGACTTAGCACTGACAGCRGTGTTAATCCATAATTAATTTTTGGAGATTTATGAATCCTGATCAAAGACAGAGCACCCAGAACTAACTGCAGTTATCCGTAAATGTGTTATCTGTATGTTTTGAAGTCCTAAAATTTTACAGAGAGGAGAACTGTACTATTATGTGGATTGTTGTCCACAAGTACTTTTTCCATTCTCGACGTGTCTCTTGAACCTAAATAATACCAAGCCAGAGCTCTGAGGTCAAATGTTGAAGTTATTCACTGCTGGCACTCTGAAACCACAGTTTTGGGCTGTCTCACTACAACTTGCACAGGGACATCATCAGCCCCCTGTGCAGACCACTTACTGCTAATCACAACTGGGAAACTGTGACAAAGCAGGGTAATCTGGGAAGGGCTGACAGCTCACTTCTCAAGGAGTTCTCCTGCAGGAGCTGCTGCATGCAGTAGACACACACATTCTTGCAGGATGAGAAATGCTGGTTTTCCTGTAAGTATGAAAACCATACACTTCATTCAAATATTTTTAATAGTCTTCCACCAGATATGCTTCTTTCCATAAGAGCACAGTGGTGGTGAAGTAGATTTCAGTGTCAGCTTGCTACCAGCTGCCAGCTGCCAGAAAGTTCATATGGGCACATATACTTTGATCCTCTCAGTTAGGAATTACTTTGTCCCCTTTCTTGTCTCTTTATGAAGTGAAGATTTGCTCATCTGCTACACTAGCACAGAAAGGAACCAGCTAACTGCTACAAAAACACAGTCATCTGTGGAATTCTGGCATCCAAACCATAAAATTACTATGTTACTGTACTGCAAGCACAGCAAACAGCACTTTACACCTACTTACAAAACTTACTTACTGTAAGATCCAGTTCCTTACTACCTAAACATCACCACAGAAAATCCTCAGCAAATTTAAGTTAAAAATAAGGTTTGACAGTGACCATATAAAACAGCCAGTGAAAGCCCATGGACACTGCTACTGTTTTCAACCACAGAATTTCCATATAATAGAAACTATCTCAGTAATTGCAGGTACCTCAAGTCCATACCARTGGCATTTAGCATAATCACCATATAAATACTAATAAATAAAACCACCGTGTCATTTTAACCCAGGATGCAGAGCTTTTGAYAGCAGGGACCAGTCGAAGTCTGGCTGCCCCTCTGCAAACCATCTTTTTGATAAGTACAGGGCCATATTCAGAGTTACTTTTTTTCCCTCCCATGCTTCCACAGGTGGGCCACTTTTTTTCTGAAGTGAAATTTGCAATGATGTAACCTTCTCCCGGTGTCTCTCCGGTGCTTACAACTTCAATCCCTCCCAGGTTTAACATTATGCTGCAGAATGCAACTTCCATCCCTCAATGTGACTTAATAGTTGGGAGGGTGCAGTCCACTGCCACAGGAGTTASACRGGCCMCAGTTTAGGAACAAAACACAGYAAAATAGTTACTTTTATTAATGCTGTAACACYGATGAACAAATGCTGCAAGCACTTTTCATCTGAATGGCCCRATGAGGCATTCAGTGTTCCACAAAGAGTCTCACTTTACTCTTCACTGCTTTACCTTAACCAGAGAGGTACTTTCAGCCCCAGTCTCCTAAATGCAAGCASACTGCCATGGGCACTAACTGCTGTRTATGAATGACAGCTGGTATGCAGCCTAGAAAATCATTTTTCTCTTTTTCCAGTCAGAATCAGAATATGTTTGCTGTCTTCAAAACATGTTCTTCAGGAATCAGGTGAGGAGGTGATGGGAAACTCAGTTACTTTTCCCAGCACTTAGAATTCTCTATGAAAAACATGATTTAAAAAATTTCCTTGGGAATCATTTCAAACCAATTAATGAACCGTTCACAATATCCCTTCCATTGCATGTTTCAGGACAGCCTGGCAGTCTGCATTTGCCAAAGCAAAACTTCCAGGATCAGGACTGTAAAATGTCTCAGAAGGGCTAAGGGGGAGAAGCACACTCAAACTTCTTGGATCGATAAGATAGAGGAAAGGGTAAGGGCGCTGCTGAAGTTCTCAGCCTGTGATGGTCATACTGCCCAACAAACCATTTGATTACAAAGAAGTT
>CADDXX010000238.1:764190-787364 GCA_902810485.1 Alauda arvensis
GGGCGCCGGCAGCGCGGACGGGGCGGGGGAGCCGGCGGGCCCCGCACACGCTCGGGGCGCTGGAGCCCGAGGGGACGCGGCTGCCCCCGCCTCGCTCTGCCCCGCCGGGTACCGGGGATGCGGAGCCGGGGTCGCGCCGGCACGAGGAGCCCCGCGAAATGCCGGCCCCTCGGCCCCGGCCGGTGCGCTGGGGTAAACGGCCACCGCCGCTGCTCCTTCTCGGGGCGCTGCCTGAGGTACGCAGGTCCGGGGAAAGCCAGGCATGGCACCGCAGAGAAGGCGTGCGACAGGACACCGCGGCGATGTGCTGTCCCTCCGCGTGTCCGCGGGCACAGCCACCCAGCACATGGGCTTTCGAGTATCTGTTAACGCAACAGGACCAGCACCGTGCAAAAACTGGTGTATCATCGGTAACGCCAGCATCAATGGAACAGCTGAACAATCTCCTCAGAGCCCTCAGAAGTCACAGGGGTTTATAGATATCGTTCACTTTTTTTCTACGGATTTCACTGAGGACAATGGAATTGCCCAGTTCACTGGTCATTCACTGTGGCCTGACAATACATATMTTTTGTGTAGAAATGGTAAAACAATTTAACTCGAGTGAAAGCAGTATTTGGAGGACAGGAAGGCACTGGGGGAAAGAAAACGTTCTTTTTTGGGTTTCTTTTTTGCTTGGTTTTTTTTTTGTTTTGGATATTTGATTTTGGTGGTGGTGGTGGTGGTGGTGGTGGGTTTGTGTGTGTGTGTATGTGGTTTTTTGTTTGTATTTGGTTTTTGGGGGATGTTTTATTGGGTTTTTTTCTGAACTTGTACACAGCACTAAAGATGGGAAATTCAAGTGAGCTTTGTTACACGTAATGTCAACATCTTTCTACAACACCGGACAACTCAGCACGTGTCCTCTGGTGCTCCCTGCCCGGCAGCTGTCCCAGCTGGCAGTCTGCTCCGGTTCCCTTAGCAATAGTATTAGTAACTCTAAGAACTTCAAACCCGGTACAAATGGCAAAGCTGTCTGCGGTTTGGTAGGTACAGAGCTAAGGAGCAGAATTAATGATGTTTTTAAAACATCAAAGGTAAAATTATTGCCCAGTTAAGTCAAGGGTGAGAATGGCATCCCTAACCCTTTGCATTCTAGTTAGGAGTTTCCAGTATAGAAAATGGAGTAGTCCATTTATATGAATTTGGTTCTATGCATTTTGTCCAATTTCATTGAAATCCATAGAGACTTTTCTATTAATTGCAGTTTTGGAAAACTCTGGGACTCACAAGATCAAAGAATCCATTTGCTGACCTACAGATAATTTTTAGCTTAGATGTCAGTTTTATTACCATTACTCACCTGAATTATCTAGACTAATATATCTGAATTTTTATATGAGAAATAGTCTGTCTTTTAAAGCAGGAAACAAACACACCTGCCATGTTATATTTTGTCATATCCCCAGTGTTCACTTGTGTGGAATAAAGGCAGCATGCAGGAGTTCAGAAAGGCAGAAATGAAATAAAACTGGTGTAAACAGTTTACAGCTCATGACTAAGACAACTGAGTGCATTCTGCAGTTTTATGGCCATAGCTCATCAAGTTTATTATTGGAAAARAGATGAAAATGTCCTCTAACCTGCTGCTTCTGTACTTTCTAGGTGATCATAAGAGCTGCTGGGAAAGGACAGAAGAGCTATAAATCCTTGGTTTAATGTACATCACCTAAGAAMCTTGCAGAAAGGACTGTGAAAATGATAAGTCAACAGAGGCTCTTCCCAGGCTGTTCTTAACAAGAATTTTACAATGTCATAGACTTTGTAATGTTACACATTATTCTTCAGTTATCATTTGCATTTATCTGCTAAAACATGATGTTGCATATTAGGAGCTTTTCCACACTGCTCTAAAACTTGATGTTGTTTTTTTTTATAAAGCTTAATACTGTTGCTGGTTGAGAGTAACTATTTCACTGTTCAGACACAACTACAGGKTTTTCATGTTTTTCTGATTTAATTCCTGCTTTTACTGTCTTTAACAAGTTTCTTGGCAGTTTTCCCAGCTGTTCTAACAGTCTCCTGGAAAAAAACTCCAACAGTTTAGAAAGTAATATTGATAGTTTTTTCCGTTAAATCTGTGAAACAGGAAAATTTGGTAATAAAGTACAAGAAAACAAGTCTATCCTGAGATCTGAGTTAAGGCCAAAACTTTACTTGCACATGAAGAGTGACCTAACAGGAATGAGAACCTCCAAGATTTGAGTTTCTTCCCCACTAGATACTCACACAAGTTATACATAAGTCATCCTGAAAACATTTTTAATAAAATTTACCACATATAGTGTTTGTTTTGTTCTTCCTTAGAAGGAGGAATGAACTTTAAAAAACAAGGCTGTGAGATTGTATGAGGTCTAATTATGTAAGATAAATGAAGTATAAAACATTATTATAAGAGATTATGAGAAAAGGATTATACTAATYAGGAGAAGAATTGGCAAGAGTTGCTGGTTTACAAAAATTACAACTACTATCCACGCTGCAATATGGGTGGCACATACACAGTTTGGATGTTGGGCTTTCCTGAGCTGACATACCACAGAACCTGTCCATTCACTTATTAATGGTGCATTGCTGGAGGATTTCCATGAAGACATCATCTGTCTTGCAGGAAGAAGTAGATGGTGGAGCTTGGGATGGAGGGAATCAGAGCTCACAAGTACTAATGATCACTAGTCAAGTTCTGTCCAAAAAAGCCAACCAGCTGAGAGCCCCTCATGGACACTGCAAGGAGTGAGACTCTTGCAATTAAATGCAGATTATCAAAAGCATTTTTTACGTGAATGTTAAAATATTCCGACAGTGGAATTCTGCTGATTACCAGAGCTATTTCACAGTTTATCCCACTTTTGTATTCTACATCAAAGAATTTTTATGGAATAATTCTGGATATGCTCAGATTYRGTAGTCTATTCATGGCATAGAGATMTTCCCTGGTTTCACAAGAAAACACCAGTTCCATGTCCAGTATGTTTTAAATTCACTGTATTTTAAATATAGRTATTTCCTTAAGCCAAGTAAACTTCATTCAGTACTGTAGAAAGACCAGTGACAAACTGAAGAGYAGGAGTATTCCTTGAAGAATTACAGTTTGTTTTTTTTTTAAGTGCCATTTGTAAAAATGCCTAAGAGATATACCAAACAATACTAGTTTTTAATGATTTAGGATAGCTACCTGCTGTAACACTTCTGCTGAGTTATGAGGTAAAGCCTTAACTTCTTTTTCAAAACTCTGAATTTTAAGTTCTGAATCATTTACATTTTAYTCTGAGGTATAAATCTAATCAAAGTGAATGTGTCTGTGACTGAGATCTTTCCATGGATAACATTTTAGCTATTGGAGTGGGTTGACTTTTCAGCTGTTACATTTTGTGACTTTTTTCCTGCCCTACTGATGGCTCTTYCACAAAGGAGTAAGAAAGTGTTTCCCATAATTTTCTTTTATGAATGAGAAAATCATTAAAGCTTATTAAGTAATTGTGGCTAGCCTTGGTCTGAAAAAAACAAAAACAAAAACAAAAAGAAACTGAATAAAAACTTATTTTCTCCAACWTCTCAAAAGGGTCTGGGATTTGGGGACTGAAAAGCCCTCAAATCAGTAAAAGGTAGTTACAGAGTCACACATGTATTCAGGTTAGACTTTAGGGCATGCAGACACACAGATTTGGGAAGACAAGAACTTTCTTTGGGCTRTAACAGAAGAAGGAAATAGTAGCAAAGAACAAAGTATGATTTTCAAGAAAAGCCACAAGACTGTTACCCTTTCCAGGGGCTCCAACCTGTGTCTTAAGMAACTGCAGGTAGTGGGAAGGTGTTCAGGGCTGAAGAAGGAGTATAGGTAAGTTCACTATTCATTTTTTCTGTACCTATACTGGCCTTATGCTGTTTTTAAAAGAATTTTGTTCAAGGATTTTGAATAGTTTTCTTGATAATGCTGCGGTGGTTTTCATCCATCATGGAACTGTTTAAATGGAATTGCTTTCTCTAACTTATATCAACTTATTGAGCTGAGATCTGAGAAGGCCTGAACTAAAATATATTGAGTTACTCCTTGGTGTGGGCCCTTAAAGGCAATCCACAGGTAAGGAGGCAGAATCATTATGGGTGTAGAAAGTGAAAAGCATGATCTGCATGAAAAGAGTGAAATTACTGGGGGTGTCCAGAGCACACAATGGGKCATTGCCAGGAGATACCAAAGTAGTCTTTGTGTGTGCTGGAGCTATGGAATGTCCTAAGGAAAACATCCATACCCACTGCTTTGSCCTGCTCTCATTCCACATACTGTATTTATGCTATGGGCTGAACAGAATTCATTCACATCATGATACAAGCAGGGTTCTGAATGTCCCTGCACATGTCTAAGTCACACCTTGGAGCTGGCCAGCTCCTTTTACCTGCCCTTAGGGCTATTAGGGCTGTGCCTGCCATGAGAGACACCCACTGCAGGGATTGCAGTGGGAGGAGGATGATCTGTCACCTTCTCTCATGCCACAGGGCTGTTCTGCAGCCACTGGGGCTGYTCTGCAGGCTCCAGCCACCTAAGGTTTGCTCTGGGGATATGARGTTAGTGATACCCAAAGTCCATCAYCAGTTATAGTTYCAGCAAGCTTTACARARGAAAGRAAAATGGAGAACAGGAACACTGAATGTCAGCAGCTGAGACCAGAAAATCCTTGCATAATTTYACAGGACAAAGAAAAAGCACTTATACAGRTTTGGAATTTTATCCCTGACCAATTKCAAAGAGCAGCTCCAGGCATTCAGTGATCAAAGCTTCCCAACACCTAAAAAATGAAAAACTAAAGACAATATTTTCCACCATGGAAAATACTAGATAATCTAAATAGAGGGGTAGATAATCTAAGTAGAGCCCCATAATATTTAACACACACATATAAGCATATCATTAGTAAAATTAAATGTGTAGCAACTTTTCAATTACCAGCAACTCTTAAAAACTGTAAAAATAAAGTTGTTTAAAATAGTAGAATTTGAGAGATTCAAAAGCAACATCAGAAATCTAGGTGAACCTGTTTAATATACAGAATACTGAACTAAAGGGTACTTGTAGAATACATGATTTTAAGACTTTAGCATGTCCATTTCATTTTTGTCTTAAAGCTTTTAGAAGCCTGGTACTTCCTTGAAAATGTCAGAGGTTMCTTCACTTTTAAGCCTCACCTATAAAAGCTACTTGGAGACATTTTGTTTCTGATGAGAATTTATTGGGTGTTTCCCTTCTYCTTTTTTTTCTTTCTGCCTGTCCAGAAGTTTGCTCTTTGCTTTTCTTCCAGCCTTTCAGTTATTGATGAAGTTCTTGGCACAGATTTCCAAGCTCTGAAACATGAAATACAGAATTCCAGTGACTAAAAAAGGCTTGTGGAGTCTTTTCACTGACTTCTGTGGGCTTTGGATCAAGCCCTCAGGCCTGCATTTACTCTACCCAAATAACGAATAAACAATATCAACACAGAGCTACAGCACTGGCTCATTTGTCAAGTACTTGCCAGAGCTGGAACAAATTCAGATACTGCCAGAGGARCCCATTTGCTGAAAAGAARCTATGCCAAMTTATTTGCCACTATCAGGTTTTATYTATTGATGAGCATTCCTGAAAAAATACCTTCCTGTGACATGAAGAGGAACACCCACGGGATATGTTAGTCAAAAGGCCTATCAAAACATGATAGAACWTATATTCCACCACACAAATTATTTCATGTGGTTTATAAACATATTAAGAATAGATTTCTCTTTAGGAGTCTCTGTTTAATTTCACACCTGGTTCTCATCCTYGTTGGACTGAAAGTGAATGGGAGAGTGTCCTGGCTTTCAAAAATGTTATCTTGATGTTTGCAGGAAAACATTGATAAAGTTTGAAGGGAAATATTTCCTTTGCTCAGCTTCCCCCTGTGTTGATGGTGACAGGGAGGACTGCATGGGGTAAGGGTATCACAGCAGAGACTTTTCAATTTGCACAGGTATTTCGAGGGATAAAAATACAGAGCTACACTTGGATCATGTTCATCTCTTACCCATGGAGTTAAATAGACTCCTGCTGCAAACACATGCTATCACYCCTGCATAGATGTTTGCTCCTGAGCAAAGTCCTGTAGCACCTGCAGAAAGCCTTTTCTAGGGCRCAGGCCAGGGGTCAAGTGTCAGAGCATGAAGGACCAGCAGGGAATGAGTTACACATTTCCTTGCAGGATACACACAGTCACCKTCACTGCTGCTGCAGAGCTACTCAGTGAAAACTTCCCAAAACTTCCAAATACATGGAAATTATTATGMCTAGAGTCAAATACTTGAAAGAGGAATGGGGCAAAAGGAGACAGCTGAAATTTGAACACTGMTTTTAAGATAGTTCTTAACTTAGAGGAGACAAAAGAAGAAAAAAATAATCAGAAAGAGGTGACACATGATCCTTTTCACTCTATGATTTCTCTTATTTCCCTTTYATTAACCTCAAAATCTCCTTCCTTCCCMTCCTCTTTCTCTATTTMATTCTCTTTTCCATACTSAGTCACACTTCTCTTTCCACCTCACATCCTTTTGTTGCCTTCCTTTCTTGTTGCCTTGCTTAAAGGTATTTGCAGCTGCTGAAATCAGTAAAAAGGAAGACTCACATGAAATAGGAGAATCCCCAAGAGCTAAAATACATGACAGATTGTGACATGCCACCAGTAATCTATTTTATTCAAGATTGAAAAGATGATGACAGTAAACGTGTAGGTTTTCCAAAATTCAGTACAGTGTTACACAGCATAAGTTTTAATTCCTCATAGAAGAAGCCCARGAGYTTAAACTGATCTGCATAGATTCAAAATCWGTAATCAAAGCCAAGCTGTCTTCTCCCATACAAAGTCAACTGGCCCTGACTGAGGTAGGGTATCAGGCCCATCAAGGTGCAACAGGTGAGAAGAGCTGAAAGCAATGAACAAAATCACTTGATAAGATCATCTTTTGGGTTTTGTTCTGTTGTTGACTACAACACCTGGACTAGAGCACGCTGCAGGAGTGTCTCTGTGGAGAGCAGCAGCAGCACAGCCTGAGAGCCACTGCTCAGTGCCAAAAAGAAGTCTTCACTCAGGTCTGATCTTGTTTCAGTGGGTAAAATGGCCCTTCAGCAACTGACATTCCAGGGCTCAAGGAAACACTTAGGAGTGTCTTTAAAAAGCCAGATTTCCCACACATTGTAATTACAGAATGGTCTCCAGGACCACACCTGAGCTCAGGTCCTGCTACTGTCAGCAGGGGCTGTGTGCTCAGATTTGAGAGGAGAATTTAAAGCAGATTAATTCATACATCCAAACCAAAACAGATAGATCAGATGGACAAGATTAGCTCTGCCAATCTTCCTGCAGCTGGAATTAGCAAGTCAGGAGCCTTCTAATTTGCCAGAAGTTCTCACTGTGGCTCCACACTAATCCAGCTGACGCTGCACCTCCATCTATCATGTCATCTGTTCCAGGATTTCTGTTTATTCTAGGTTTAAAAACTCTTCCTTCATATGGAATAAGTGTGCATTATATATAACCTCAGTAAGTTATCTAAAGTTTATTTTCTATTATGGAAAAAAAATTATTTCAAATAAATTACCAAGAATTTAAATTATGTCTCAGATTGATGAGTTGAAGTAGAGAGAATCACTAGTACAGGGTACTGCTTCATACAAAAAGACAGTGGAAATAAAACACTAATACTGGTATGGCATTATACCCAAAGAAGCTATAACTGCTCTCAAGGACTCAAAAATTGTCTTTCTCACACCACAGAAATTACAACGTCACCTGTTTCCAGCACAAATCCAAAAYATAGCCCCATACCAGCTACTATGAAGAAAATTAACTCTACCCCAGCCAAAACCAGCACACAGGGAAGCTAACAAAGAGTTTCATTACGTATAGGCTGTTGCGAGAATTCAATAATTTAAATCTGTTGGGGTGAAACAACTATTTTCTATCAGGGAAAACAATTTCTTCTTAAGCTGTTAAACTGATAACATGGTAGGCAATTTGTTTGACTTTGGGTTTTGCAAATGTGTTTTCTTTCTTGCAGGATGTATCAATACACTGCTAAAGWTTTTCAATCTTTTCCTGCAGGATCCAATACTTACCCAGCTCGCAGCTTGAAATAAGAATGCAGTGAATGCTGCTTTCTCTATACTTCTTCCACCTGAAATAGATTTCAAAGTCTAAAGCTACTGAGCTGGGGTGTGGAGGGAGTCCATGTTTTTCAGTTCTTACTGTTGCAAAGTGCAGCTGTGATGGACACTGGCACCTAAAGTTGGAGAGGAACAGTTTATCCWGCCTGGGGATTTGTCCCCCTTGCTCCTGCAGGTCACTGACCTCACAGGCAGATGACACACTCTGAATCACAGCAGTGTCACTCACGGTGTCCAAAGGCACCTGGAACAGCCAAAGCACAGTAAAATCCCAGCTACTCAACCAGAGCAGCTCAAGAGCTGCTTTTTGTGTTGCTGACTTGTCCTCGCCCATGGCAGGACACAGAGCAGTCACCAGTCACAGCTTTGGGCTGCCTGTTCCTGAGGGTGTCCTTTCTGTGAGGCTGCTTTTGTCTTCCAAGATTCAGAGCTCTGAGATTTCACCCTGCTGCTTCCAGCACTGTGGGGAGCCATTACAGACAGGCTCTCTGTCCTGGCCAGACCCTTTGAATTGTGTGGTTCAGACAAAAGAGAAGGTGTTAGCAATGCTTGAGGGTCATCTCTTCRAGTCTGTCCATCTAAACTTTCATAAACACGAAATATTCACCACTTACCATCCCTAGATCTCAACCTGGTTTAGATCTAGAAGGAATTTTTAGCATATTTAGTGTGTACTTGATTTCTCTTTTCATCTGTTCTCTTAGGTTTGCATTATTTTTTCCTAACTACAAGCAACATACAGGAACATTTCTTTTATTCCTATTAGCAATGTTCTATGAATGTCTTATGGTTTTTTACAGTGTATTAATTCCAAAAATAAACTGTCTCTGCATATTTTCATATACTTGGATCTCTGCTTGAAGCACCTAGGTCATATCAAAAAAAATTGAAAAAATTGTATTGTAAAAATTTACCATATAATTTGATGGGTTTCAGGTCAGTCATATCAACATTGAAATTCACAATAAAATTATTTGCATGCCTATACATGGGTGTATTTGAATGCCATGTACATGGGCAAATTGGTAAAGGTAAGGTAGTCACTGTGACTGCTCATACATTATGTGACTTAGGTCAGTACTTAAACTCCAAATATTTGCTTAGGATTACACCTCTGCCACAAGGCCCACTGGTTAAATAACAGCTTCATCAGGAAGCTGTGTGCAGGGAGTGATCTTTTCCTGAGAAACGTTTTGTTTGATCTCATCCTCTCCATCTTTGGTCAGATCCTTCTATTCATGCACCTGTTCAAGACTGGGGCTTTTTTTTCAGACAAGAAACATCTACTAGGTGTAGATCTCTTCCTTCTTGCATACTGCCTGGCACCCTGTTTTGCATATRGCAATTACCTGTTCTCTTGTGAGGACTGCAAATTTGGATTCCTGCTGTTCATCAAAACACTTTATATATTTTGCCCATCTTTACAGGACAGCTTTGTATTCATGGCATCTTCTTGCATTTTTAATTACTATGCACCAAATAAACTTTCTTGTCTCTTTTAATGTCTCAAGCTTTTAGGATATGATGGCTTTTTCCAACTTTTTCTAGTTGCATGTTTCTCTGTTTCAGATCACAACTTCACCTATTCCCTTTGACATTTTTCAGCTTTTCTGTATTGCTTATGCAATTATTCTGTATGCAATATTGATATTCTTTTTTCTATTTTTGTTCCCTCTTTATGTATACTGATCCATGATATATTCAATAATTCACAGCTGCTTACTAAAAAAACCTTTTCATCTCTAATGCAAACACAAACACACACCCAGCTGAGGGATGTGAGAGCTGTGTACATGAAACCCTTGCTGGAGCTTCTTTTTGCTAACATTGCAGCTCTGGTCTCCCATCACTACCATGATTTCTCTTTCTGTTCAYCTTTTTAAATGCAGCTGCCTTCTCCTTTGGCAGTTTTCTCCTCTCTAAGTATTTCTTGCAGCTAATCACCAGAGCTGAGAAATAGCCACCCCTACAGCAAGCCACAGTCYTCCATGGCCTCAAATTTCTTCAGCTACTAAAGAAAAGGTAAAGCTCCCCTTTAATCACAGCGCCCACAGAAGGGACACAAAACCAAATATCCAAACACATGGGCTGAGTGAGGCCTTTCCCTGAGGCTGCACAAGTGGCAGCAGGAAGGATCCAGCCTTGTCTCTGCACATACAGAAGGATAAGCTCTGCTGTAGTTGTTGGCATCGTTAGGAGRCTCCTCTCACTGGCACTTGTGGAACTAATTGTAAAGCCCTGCTTTAGTGCGTGGGAGGCTGGAGATAATTTTAGTGATGGTGAAAAGTGCCAGACTTATCAGACATGAAAGATGTTGCTCTAGATTTCACTTGTGTAGTGCTTTATGTCTATTCTAACTCAGTGGAACAAAASATTACTGGTTTGACTGGAGGGGGGTTGATTTAATAATTGTTAGCACACTTGTTTTGCAGCACTAATGACTAGGCAGAGTTTTCTCTTCACACAACCAGTACTGTATAGGCAGAAGGATTAAGAGCATCATTTTGCTGGTGTCTGCCTATTCTGCTGTGGAGTCAGCACTTCCACACACACARAATTATTAAATATATCTTTGGTACCACAACTAAGGAAATTAATAAGCTTTCTTATACATCAAACCAGGGAKGCCATTAACTTCTTATTGGAGGGCACAAACTGAGCTATGAATGATCTTCTGTTGTACTTTCTTGGAGACAAATACACTTGTTTAGTATTTACAAACTSTGGAAAGGCATGGGAGAAAGTGCATATTGTGTTACCTTACTAACCAGGGACAGGACAGTTATTTGAAACATAATTCATTTCATGGCTTGCCCCACAGTATTTTGATAATTGCAGTGAAAACTTTCAACAAATAGATGAAATGCAGTATATTTTTGTATYGTTGAACTCTGGGGATTTTATTGAAGGGCAGAAGAAGAACATATTGGCTCTTGCACAGGAGCTTCCACTGGTCAGAGAACACCATCCAGCCATTGGCTCTGTTTGGAACTGTCAGTCAAAGCTTTTCTGATGTGAAGTATAAGACATATCAGAGCTGCCATCTGCTTTCATCAGCCACAGCAGAGAGTGTTGGTGGTCATTTTCAGTAAAGGTGTCCCCATGCCAAAGCCTTCAGTCCAGCACCCTTCACTTATAAGAGTGCACATTTCCAAGTGATCTTCAGCATCCACAGTGGAGTGGAATGGATCCATCATGAGTTGGATTGCCTTCACTCTGCAGGAAAATTTGGCTCACTGTGAGGCTTAGGCTCATATTCATATCTGAATATCTGCTCTGAGGATTACACTGCCTACCCAGGAGTAACTCACACATCCAGGCAGTCCTGCCCTCCCTGGGGGCAGATGTTCCTCTGGACCCAGAGCTTTGTTCCAYGAGCTGCCTAATCCAGTTTATGCTTCCAGTTTCCACCAGTGCAGATACTCTGAGCAGCCACTTTATAGAAGCATTTGACCTGATGATGAAAGGCAGCTGGTAAGGCACAAGTGTCCTCAGGAAAATATAGCCAAACACCTCCCTGCCCCAAACCCCAATCTATTATCTCAAGCATCTGCTTTTTCTCCTGCAGCCCAGGGAACAACAGTGATCTCTGAGGCTGATGGGACCMGTTTTCTTCTTCCTCTTGACATCTCTCTCTCTGGCCAAAATCTTCCCTTGCCAAAAGCAACTTGGACACAGGCTTTGGACTGTCRTCCTCACCTGCCTGCTCTCACCTCTCCCTAGAAATGCACTGATTTCCCATCTGACTGTGCTAGTATCTATAATCAAGTGGGCTGAATAGGAAGAGGAGCTGCAACTCTGCTTTATGAGATACAGCTTCCATTCCATGTATCACTAGACAAAATAGAAACCCATGTAAAAAGGCYAGTTTCTTCAGTATTATTTTGCAATCTTCGATGAAGAGGGATTGGAAGTTCATGAAGCTGAGAGAGCAAGCAATAGAAGCATATAAGAATGCGTGGACCCAAGAAAAAGCCTCACAAATAGGCTTGAGTAAGCCTGAAATAGGATTTAGATCTGAAAAACTGTTGCTRCTTAAGATCTACCCTATAGTAGTGGAAAACAAGGCTTTGATTATAAATAAACAGGACTGTGCCACAGACACACCTGATTTCATCACCAGCTTCTCATCAGACTGTGAAATAACCCACAGCACTGAACTTGGCTCTTCATGTCAACCAAAAGAGTCCAGCATGTTTAAAAGATAGATAACTGCAAATAGTAAAGATCCTTAGCAGTCMCCTGAATTCAGACAGTTTTAGTAACTACTTCACTCAGTCTGTTTTTGGATCCAAGAAGAKCTGGCAGAAGAGAAAAAAAACCTCAGCTCTGGAAGCCAAGGGCAAAGAAACAATGTGGGGAACAAAATGAAAGTTACCTCGTGAATGGCAAGTTTTGGCTTGCTCCTAACTGCAGTAATAAGAAGGCAAAGTGATTCACTCTGGCAAAGTTTTCCAGCTTGAGGAGCTTGAAATCACMCGACCGCCCACAACTGTGAGTGAGCTCAGGGAGGGGGCCAAGGGCAGCCTGAGAGTATTGGGTGGTATGGGAAAGGTAGGAATGGGAAGTTCATCTTCAGCAGGGGAGAGATAAAGGTGGGCAGGCTGAGGAGGAGGAAAGAGAAGTAGTAGCAACAGCATTGTACTCTTGTAAAAATAAAACTGASTTCTGTGAAAGAAGAACCATTCTGCTCTTTCACAGAGGTGGGGAGATGAATGTTGGCGTGTGCCACGTAGCACTGCACCTTGGAGGAACTGCCAGGTCACCATGAGAAGTCTTCATTTTGTCAGCTGCTGAGGGAAGGTGTATATATAGATATAAATATATATATTTTAAAGGTGAGTAGGAAGGTTGGCATGACCTACCTGTGGCAGGCTAGTCACAGAGTGAAAAAAAAAAGTAAAATAAAGCTGCTATTGATTTTCTGCCTGAGAGTGGTTAATATTTATCTAGATGTTCAAACCGGATCAGGCTGCAGCTTATAAAAACTTGGCCAATCACAGCAAGATTTTCCAACAAACCTGTTAACATTTTTCAAGTACAGACATGCTGATACAACTTAAAAGAAAGGCACAGAATTGCAAGTCTTATTACTGTCACTTAAATAAACCTCCAAGACAATGAATTACGAGTATATGCTTTTAACTTTGTGGAAATTTATGCAATAGGTAATAAATTTTATTTACKTAACCTATATTTAGGTGGGCACAGCAGAGTTGGTTTTTTTTATTATTACTTCCAAATCACTTATCACCAACATCGTACTTTGGCCCCRGGCACTTTCCTCATTTCTTTCTATTCTGTAATTCAATGACCACAAAATTACACGAGGTTAACTACAGAAAGATTAATTTTAGGTTGTAACCATTTCATCTTGCTTGGGCGTTTCTCTCTGTGGGCCATCTGTGCTTGATAGCTTGATACACACAGTCCATTTGCCTTTCTTAAGGGAACTTGCATTCAGTGGTTTCAGTCCCTTTCAGTGTCTTGACCCCAAACAGCTATGAGATCCAAAAGATCCATGGATCTTTTGATAATTCCATAAAAATTTGGAGCATATTGACAGGAAGTGGGGAGTTTTTTACCTGCTACTTTTTAGTGATAGCACCTCAGAGGTCCATGGACCCCAAACCTAAAGCTACCAAAAGCCTCTGTGACTTGCACAGAGTTACTCCACCTGTTCTGCAAAGGAGTCTGACTTTAATTTTGTATTAATGAACAACACTAAAGTTGTGGGCAATGTATGAACTGCATGGGAYGTGAAATGCATCAGCCATTTGAACTATGTGCTCAAAAAAGGTGTATAGGCTCTTGTATAACAGAAGTATGAAGAAATGCCAAGGTCTATGGTTGTATCCAAAACTCATGCTTCTAGTTCCTTCCTTCTCATATCTATAGGAAGAACTACCCATATTTGGGCCTGAGAGTTCATTGAGAACCATTTTACAGCCTGGGTGTGTGAAACTTCACTGCAGCGTGGTAGGACACGCTCATGGAAGAGAGTCCTCCTCCTGCAGCTTGCTTAACCCTCCAGCCCTGAACAAGAGTTTTCCCCAAGGGTTGCTTGAGCCCCAGGAAGAGACAACTCAGAATAAGCTGAACCCATGGATAATTGAATGGGTTATAATTCACAGCCTCATTAAAAATAAAACAAAAAAAAAGAAAGAAAAAGAAAAGAAAAAAAAAGCTTGAAAAACTCATGCTTTGAATGGTCCTGGTCACTGGCATGGAAGTTTTTCTCCTCTGATGTTCCTCTGATTTGTTTTAATAAGTGTAGGCAGCTTTCTGCTGGTACAGCTGCTGCAGGAGTCCTGCCAGAGGAGCCATAATTCCTTAATAGCCTCCACCAATGAGTTGTCATGTTAACAAAACAGARGAGAAAACGTAGTTGCAGAGCAGGCAGATGTAACCCCAGGCTAAGGAGGCAGACACTCGTAGCACCTTCTCTAACGTGGCCCCAGAGGAAACCTGGAACTGGTGCACCCAGGAGCAGGTGGGATGTGACCCTCCCTCCTGAAACCACCAAGTTTCTGTCCACCTACTTAGACACGTAAAGCCAAGCTTCAGCTGTGTGCCGAGGCAGGCAACAGAGCCAGGAGACTTCACGTGTCCCATTCACTGCTCAAGAGGGGGCTGACAGTAACTCATTGACAAGTCAGGCCATCAGCTATTCAAGATGATCAAGAGCAATGACATTTCCACATTTTCAGAGCTCTCARCAAACACAGCTAATTAAGTCTTGCATCATCTCTGCAGTTAAACACAAGTAAGTATTCATCTCCCCTTTTTACAGAGAAGGAAGCTGAAGTCTGGGGGGTATTTAGGGCCATGGAGTGAGTCACTGGCAGAGCCAGAGATATTTTAAGAGCTGCAAGCTCCATGATCATTGCCTTCACATTTAAGTTATTAGGCTGAAAAATGCCTCCTTTGCCACRTGAATTATAAGGAAGATATTCTCCTGTTATCAGTGGGAACTGGAKGACCTCTTCCTCACTGTGAATGCTAATCCTGGAAATACTGTAACTTATTTGCTGTACACAGAATATTTCTCATTGCATGTTCTATTCAGGTAGTAAAAACAAGAACAGGTGATAGGAAGGCTGTGGATCTCCTAGGCATGGCTGGCATAAAAGAAGGGGAGCTTTTATAAAGTGCCCTGCTTTCCTGCCAGCCCCTTCTCTGGCTGCCTCCCGCCCTGCAGACAGTGGTGTCTGTGGCTCACCATGAGCAGCTGCACTGGGTGCATTTCAAAGTCTATAGAAATAATTCCTGCSACGTAAGTGTTACAAGAAGACAGAACAGGTGGATGAAAGAAAGAACTGTAGAAGTTATCAGTGAAATCAGCCTCTCTCAGGCCTTTTTTTTCAACTTTAAAAAATAACAAGCCCATTTCCAAATATAATACGGACACACAATTTCATTCAAATTTACTAAATGTRTGTCTTAATTAGGATTCAGAGTAACCTAATGTACATATAATTATTTATGGACAAAGCAGTAGGTGTGTGCATGGGTGTCTGAAGGCAAGGACTTCTCAAAGCAAGTGTTGCCTAAACCAACCTGCCCCAACTTGCAACCACGCTTCTCCACAGCAGAGCAGTGGGCCAGCGTGCTGGGTGYAGCACAGCAGGAGAGTGCAAGTCAGAGATTGCAAAGGTGACATGAGGATCACTTTTCTATCACTCTGATCTTGAGGTTAATTTCTGGRTCTCCTTTTTCCTTTGGCTCAGTGCTACAAACCCAAAAGGGGCTCAGGAGCAGCAGGTAACAAGGAATCAATGGTGCTCAGGACCAAAATCCTTACAGGACATTCTTCTCAAAGAAGAACCTTTCCAGGAGCAAATAAATCAACTTTGTRGAGAAATAGAACAGCTATAATGTATTAGATTACGTGGTTTAATGTAAATTGAGAGATATTGCTTCAGACAAATTTTGCCCTCATTTCCTGGAGAAATAAAAAGAGCACAGGAAATTTTGAAAAACTAGTTAGCACACTTGCTAGCAAGCCATAACATAAGTTGACATTTTTACTTTAATAAAGCACTATAAACTTTTGGAATTACTAACTATTACAGATAGATGCACAGGCTGACAATTACATTTCTGTATTTAGAACACTTATCTAAGCTGGGCATCTTTCTCATCAGCTGAATTTCATCAATGGCTGTGATCTGGTATGGCACTAGTTCTAAATTGCCAATTCAAAAGTAATTCTGTTCCCAGTAGCACCATCTCTATATCTGTATTGCAATCAGAATCCCTGTTTACCAGGTTAATACCAGGARTGCCAGCAAAGTGTGGCCCTGGCTACAAGAACACATAACACATGATTCTATGAATACCACCTGGATTCCAATACAATAAACAGTAAAATAATATTTCTCAGTCAAAAGACATCTTTGACTACCAAGTTGTATTCACGAATGAATTGCACACATCCTTTCTGTCAACATTTAAATAGCAATTTTATGCTGGATCCTCATCCTCCAATCCACATGTTTTGTTCACTCCTCCTTTGTTAACTCAYAAGCACTTTGGAAATACACCACTGCCACAAGGCAGACTAAGCCAACACATATGTATGAGGACATAAAACCTGCCACACAGTGTCAAGAGCCATGATCCATCTAGCTCACTATTGTAACCTCAGAACTAGSAGCAGATGTTTTTAGGAAGACTACAGAAGACAGTATTTCTAGTGTGAATCTCCACATGGCRTTTCTTCACAGCTTCCAGCTCCACATGAAATATTTATATGACTGATGTAATATTATATATTTCCATGTTTCCAKATCCCCCAGTGCTAGAGGATAAAACAAAACTTCAAGTGCAGACTTCAAACCTCCAGGCTAATCAGAATTAGCCCATCTGCTGTCATTCTCATCACCAAACTCTGCACTGCCACACTCATTTTCTTTAGTCCATTAAAGCAATTTGATTAAAAGACTGGGTAAGTGTTCCATAAAACACTGGGAAAACCATAGCAAAGAGGGCATAGTCACAGTYACTGCATTATTTATAAATACAAGCCCCCCAGCTGACATTGCACATAGACATCTCTTTCCAAGTATCAGCCCAGTGACCTTCTGCTCAAGGGCCCCAGAGGTGAAATCCTTGGCTGTTTTTTTATTCTGCCCTTTGTCAAAGTTTGTGTTTCTGTCTCAGGGCACTGAAGTYCAGCCTGTGGGCATAAGGCTTTGCTGTCTTGCATTCAAGAAAATACTGTCAACCCCACAGAGGAAAACAAAGGAATTGGGCCAGTGTAKAACCATGGATTTGTGTGCAATGGCACATTTTTTAGGAACGTGCTGGGTGACTGCAGCACATCCCAAATCCCACTAATTAGAAGAGCTACAGTGAAGGGGAACTCCAAATCACATTTTCCAAGCCCCCTGGTTTCCTTTGTGGGAGCAATGCTCCCAGCTGCACCCAGCAGCAAAGTGCAAGCACATGACACWGTGACAACCCCACTGCCACCAGATGCTGGGACAAAATCTGGTGGASCCAGAACAGCTCAGCTCCCTCAGAGCAAGGAGGATATCCCATGGCTTCCTATTCCATAAAAACAGATTCTGAAATTATCTCCTAAAGAAATGAAAGCATAAAATGAAGCAGCTCCTGTCTTCTGAGCTGTCTAAAATTTTCTAACTTTGCCCATTTGCTTCAGACAGACCCTGGTTGAACATCMATGATTTGTTGTATATAAAAGTTATAAAAGTTTTACAAGTTTTAAAACCACACTGAAACAAATACTTTTCTGAAACTAATGGCAAGTCCTATCTTTCTGTGGGGATTTGTCTCTAAAAGAGGATGCCACRTGCACTCTTTTCTTGGTACAGATGGTCAGGTGGTTTCTTTACCCAGCTGAGTTTTCTGAGTGTTTCTCATGTATCACCCTCTCTCCTGCCTGTCTCCCATTTCAGCAAACGGGCTTTCTTAAAAAGGTTTTCTCCTTTACAGGTTTTGTTACCAGGAAAAGATTTCCATCAAGCTGCTAATGTCCTAGCTCATCTTGAGATCTTCTAAAAGATAATTTTCCCCCTCTGTCTCATCCARCAGGGCCTAATGTCTCCTCTGTCACCATTATTTGTCACACCTTACTGCACATTTTGCTGTAAACCATACTCCGATGAATTTAAAGAAACATAAAATATTCCTTCATCTCTAGATTTTCTGTGCACCTACTTTTTATTATTAGTTTTCTTATTTTTCCTGTAAAGWTGCACATTTTCCCTTGTTTTGCTATGCAGCACTGCACTCCCAAKGCAGASCAGGACACATCCATTTTCCAGCCAYACAGCAAGGAGCTCCTGCTGGCACACAAACACACAGCAAGTGCCTCAGGGGTGATGAATGACAACCTTTGRCTGTTTTTCCACCAAAACCTCCTTTGAACTGGACAGGATTGTGTCTTTATAATATTCTCATGTAGTCAGAACCAGTAGCAAGAGCAGACACGGGGAGGAATCTGGAGTGGATGAGCCCCAGCAGTACYGGTTTAAAAGCAACAAGAACAGTTTGGGGGGACACCATGGCAGCCCAAGGCCAGGACAGTGCCCAGGAACTGCCAAAGCTGCTCCCCTGCCCAGCCCCACCCTGCCMAGGGCTGACTTGGARCACTGGGAGGAGAGAARAAGGCAGGRAGCCAGCACAGGAAGGTTGGGAATACACAGGTTCCATGTGTCCTCAGCTGCATCTGTCCCACCAAGCACACAGCATTTGATAAGCATTGACCAAAAAATTTCTCAGGAACGGATTTTTGTTAATAGTGTGAAGGTTTAAAAAAACCTGACAGAAGCAGAGCATGGACAGTAGTCTTCTTTCAGAATAAAACCAAGAAATTGCTGTATTCCTTTTAGGAACAAACTAGCCAAAATGAGAAAAACTACTGCATCAGACAGTTATTGCACTGTTTGGAAATTTAACAGTGTAGGTSGTGGTGAGGAACACTGTGGAAAGGAGATGGAGTCTATGGCTTTGTGGGAATATTCTGGGAAAAGCAAAAAAGGCAGCAAAAAAGGCCAAAATGAAACAAGATTTAAGCTCTTTACTTGGAACATAAAAAAGCAACAAAAGTTCATATTGACCAGAGAGCTGGGAGGACAAATACTGAGGCTGTGAAAAGGAACCATCTCCTGTGGTTTCACCCCTAGTGTCTTCCAGATAACATAATTTTAGATATTATTTCCATAAACATAAAATAGTATCACAGATTTACGTGTTTTGTTTTCCAATGTAAGAAATAAGGCTAAGTAAATAGGGAATATATATAGCATATATAGCTAAAATATATTAAAATATATAAAAATAGAGATAAAAATATAAAACATATAAATATAAAAACAAAATAAAAGTAATAAAACTAATGACCTGGGTATTGACTATGGACTTCATGGGCTGCTAAATAAATTAAGCTGATTTCCCTGTCGTCCMCTGGAAATAAACCCCGAATTCCATCTAGTAGTAAAAATATCACAATCAATACAATCTGAAACAGAACTCTTGATTAGTTCATGTAATTTCAGGGAGGTTTGCAGCCAGACTGTGAGCACAGCAACATTAGTGTGTATCTGGAGAACCCCATTAGAACTGACAGATTTCTCAGTTTCACATCTCTGATGCCCTGGTGGTTACTGTTTGTTGGATTTGGGGGCGCTTTTTTTCCCACAAAGCAGCAGCAAAGATAAAGGAATCTCCTAGGCCCTTTTTCTTGGGTAAAAGCTATCCTTCAAAGAACTTGCATTRATCTCAGAATGCTGCACTGTCCTTTTCCCATGCCCAGCTCCTGCAGTAGCCTCACCCTGCCCACCTTGGTTGCTGGTGAAACCCTCTCCCCATGCACCCCCTCAGTAAATCMCCACCAGATGACATATTTACATATATCATGTGAAAAACAAACAGTGACACAGACAAACATTTCTRCTTCTACCCTGAGTCTGATATCTCAGTATCAAGACACACCTGGTCTGAAAGACAGAGCTGAAGGAAGGACAGAGGTTGATCTGGTGCTGCTGCTAAGTGAACTCCATGCCACCCTTTCATGGCAGGATACTCAGTACTGATCTTCATATATCTCAGATATAATCCTTTTAATTAATCTGAGAGAACAATACATTATTTGGTTAAAATAAACATGTAAAACCTATAGTAATTTGACATTAAGACAATTTTCTATATGGAGACAAATATTTTCCTAAATATTTCTTTCTAAGGAAAATATCACAGTCACCTATAGAGTCTTTGAAACAAAACTTCTGTATGAAACTTGCTTTTCACTGCTAMTYYCTTGCCAATAAATTTTACAGGGACCTCAGCAATCACCAGCTGCTCCCTTCAACTATGTTACAAATATCTCCAGTGGTGAATGAGCACCATCGTCATCCTGCATTCCAGAAACAGACCCCTTGGAATGACCCTGGTGAACACAGCAACAGCAGGAAAACTGCTTGCAATGCCTCACYAGGCTCCTGCCTGCTGCTTTGACAGGCCAGCTGCTGCTGGGAGAGCAGCACAAGACCCCCCTCAGAGTTTAAAAATACAAGAAATGACTTCTAAATGCCTGTGGAGACATCGGTGAGATGCTRAAGCAAACTGTTGGTGAGTTTGTTACATGAGCCTCGTGTCTCTATTAAACAAGAGTTGGTTTGCCATGAAAGTAAAAAAAAAGTAGATGTAGATCTATCAAAAGAGCTTTCCTGCTCTAGCCTGTGGCCCCAGGAGCTGTGCCCAAGGATCCTGGAGGAGCAAGGACAGCTACAGCACCTGTCCATGGTAAGACAGGTGCTGCCTGTCCAGCTCTGCTCACTGGCTCCAGCCATCCCTCACTGTGAGCTCAGCCAAGCACACACAGGGGAAGTGGAGCATGACTGCTCACTGAGACAGAKAAGCAGATCAATTATTTAGTGATTCTCTCCTGAAAGGCTTCACTCAGCTTTATTGCACTGGCAGGAATTCTGCCCCTACCCCTGTAAGGTTTGACTGTGTGAACACTACGTGTCCACATCTTCAGGAACCAACAAGTCACAGAGAAGAAAACGTCAATAATGTGGCTCAATATGAAAATACTGATTTTAAAAATGTATATTATTAAATACAAATTAGGGACACTGCCTAAAACACTAGACAGCTATTAGAAAACTTAATAAATATTTTAAAATTTTAATAGTAATATCTTGTGATACTATTAATGAGTCTATTAACTATAATTGTTATGCTAACATCTTGCAACTACAGTACTAAAATACAACTTTTAATCTTGAAATACTTACAGTATATGTCTAAATTCTTTAGGTTTTGCATTTTATTTTACTTAGCAATTAAAACTGACTCACTTTTGAATTTGGTCCACTSTTATCAAGCCAGTTTCATTCTCTGAATTCAGCAGTGGAAACAGCAGCAGTGTCTGAGATGAAAGTTYAAATTTAAAAATGCTTTTGCTAAAGCTTCACCAAAAAATGTCAAGGAAACATTSTTACTGCACAGTCAGTAAAATTCTTCCCCAACTTAAATCCACCAGCATTATTGGCAGAATATATGGAAGGAAATACAGACTAGCATATAAGAAGCAAGCTAAGAAAAGAGCATCACACACAACAGTGTGGAATCAGAATTTCTGCCTCTCAAGCCTGTAATTCATCTTGTATACACTTGATACTCCCTCTAACTTGCTATTTCTCGAAATTTGAAAAGTACAGAGAGTGAGAATCATAGCTACTTTTGTTACCTGCTTTAGGAAGGCATAAGGATTGAATCTAGTTAGGCAGTTTGCTTTAATATGTTTTTCACAACAATACATGTGTTTCTTACTGCTCTACAGTGCTTTAACCACTTGCTTGAGCTGCTTGGGCTTTCTTTCATGCTGCAAGATGTACTTGCAATATGCATCCCATATTAACAGACTCTACTTAATGAAGTTTAAAAACCCCTTTGAAAGGAAACACATGCCACATTTAATACAGTGACCTTCTGTGCACTATAATTGTTATTTCAAATTGTTTCTCTTTGTCTTGGTTTTGCTCAGGTTGGGATGAGGAGGTCCTTGTCCCAAAGCAGACCTAGCACAGAGATGTGGCCACGTGGGACAGGGATGGGCAGCCAGGGCTGGGCTGGAATTTTTAATGGAGCTCTTAATGCAGACAGGGTTTGAGCTCTGTAAATAAGTGCTGGGACACAGCATTTTAGAAAAACAAAATTATCTTCATAAAATGAAGGAAACCATGAAAGCAGAAAATTTTATAGACAAGGTGGGAGCTGGGGATGACATAAAGCTCAAGGGGATGAAAAGGAATTAGGAAGGGCTCCCACCATTGGGCACAATGGCTTAAAACCACTACAAGAACTTTTCTTTCTGCAGTGAACAAAGATTTTTCCTTCTAATCCTTCAGGCTCCCAGTCAGATGTGGTGACAGCTGCTCATGCTATGATGCAGGGTCAAAAGAATTTTAAATATGTCTTTTTTTTAACTCTGAAAAAAGCCCCTGCTCTTGAAGCAGCTTTCCTTTCTGGACACCTGAAACGTTTGGTTGCTGCACAATTTGCACAGCTGTGAAGGTCTCAATTTTAGACACGTTTTAGTTAACTTCCCATGCTGAGGGGGCAGAAATAGAGGAAGCAAAGAATTTGGAAGAAAACAAATTATGATAAACTTCAGCTTCTACTTTTCACATCTTCTTACACCAGTACTTTGGCTTAAATGCCACTAAAGCTGATAGGCAGAAATGCTACCATCATGTCAGAGCATGAGAAATACAAGAGGCAATTAGGCTCATTCTCTAGCAAACACCACATACAATAAGAAAACTCCCATTAACAAGACACTTCTGTGTGTCACATATTGCCTCAAGCTGGCAGCCACATGGAAGAGAAATACAGCCTATTAGGGAAGAAAGGCATCCTTGACAGATCTTTCTCCAGAATCCAATCTCAGAGCTTTCAGGCAAACACTCAATCTTTCAGAGTTAAAAGAAAA
>CADDXX010000238.1:787369-859803 GCA_902810485.1 Alauda arvensis
GAAAAAAAAAAAAGAAAAGGAAAGCGCCAAAGCACCAGAGGACTGAACACAACCACATCTTGCCAGAATCAGAAATGCAAAAGCTGCCAGCCTGCCCCCAAAGGGTCTACAAGAAATAATCTTAACTCCTCAGCCATCAGACTTTACAGCCAGCATGTGATGCACATCATGCAGCATTGCCAGAGGTCCTTGGAGAGCAGACAGGGTGAAACCTGTCAACCTCTTCATACTCAAACAAACTGATGAGAATTATAAATACAAAGCASAGTTATCATTTACCCCTCCTCAAGACACATTGCAAAACAGTAACTCCTTCTAACATCTGACTCGGAGCTCTGAAGGGAGACTTGCAAAATATTTAGGTTTAAATATTACTATAATATGATGTAGTATTGAATAGTACAGAATAAATAGGGACATCAAGTTTATCTTCACTGCAATTCTCTCAGCATCTCATCTCATGCTGCCTYATTCCTGTGCTGCAAATACTTTTTCTTCATTCAATCTGTCAACTCTCCTGGTACTGAAACTCTCTGGTAACATCACTTCTGCAATGAATGGACTCATTCATTAATGTAATTGCTGATTACTTTTTCTTTTGTTTGGYTACTTCAAAATGACTTGCAGAACTTCACTGGCTTTACAGTATAGTCCCATTCTGAGGGAACAGTCAAGGCAGGGACGGGGTGAGGAGAAAGAAGTTCTAGAAGGGTGAAGGACTCCTAGACCTGTTTTGCTGCTCCAACAGATAMATCAGCAGCCTGAGAATAATGGTTTTCCAGTGTTATCTGCATCAAACTTGCTGAAATGCACACAAACTGGAAAGCCTGACCACATTTTATGAGAGATGATCTAATCACATTTATTTCTTGCAGTTACAAACCTTCCTTCTTTTACAAGCCTAACTATCAGAGTTACAAGTGGTATAAAATAGTGAAAAATAAAAACTATATTCTCAGGCACCAGAAAATAAATAGTGGGCTCCATCATAGTTGGGTGTCATGGAGAAGAGAACAGGGAGTCCCAGCTGGGCAGCTGCCTGCTGGCACTCCATTCCTATCATGTTCAGGGAGAAAAGCTGATGGATATTCTCAAATACTTGATCCCAAACACACTCAATTACCCAGTGAAAGTCATACAAAAGTCCCCCACTGCTAGGCAGTGCATACTACAGTATACTGAGATATACAAAAATACAGCCATGCAACTTGGCCGACCTATTAAGGTGAGCCAGTCCCTGCTCAGAAGAGATGAGCACTATGAATGGAAGCTTCCATACTTCAACTTCTGCCCATATTTCTACTGCTGTGCCCCTCATGAAGGACAGATCAAATCTGAATTTACCTGAATGCTGCCCATCTTTTCTTTTATACCTGTACTGCTTCTTTTCAAAATTCTTGACAAAATTATTTTCAAAATTTTTGACAACCACCCATGCTTTGATCTGTGATACACATTGAAAAATGTATTTTATACAACAAGTAAAGGAACAAGTAAAGGAACAAGGCATCATTGAGAGGTTTCTTTGACAACCACCACCTCTCCTAAATGAGAAGCTGAAGATATTCTCCAGAGCATCACCAATAAAGGCCACATCGGGAGTAGGGTGACAGCTGGAATTCCTGTGGCAGTTCTATTTTGAAAACTTGTCTGATGGGAATGCACCCACTGCTGCCAGCACAGGCTGCTGCTGCTGCTTAGGTTAGGCAAAAAAACCCAACCCAATAAAATGCAAAATAATTTTTCAGAAAAGCCAAACTTCAAAAAATGCTTTCAATCATTTTCTGTTTTCAAGCACTGAAGACAAATGCAATTTTATTTGACTTCCTTCACTTATATTTGTTATGGGATATTTCTGCTTGGGTGCAAGCATCAGAGTCRGGTCCCTACTGTGTAATGGGCCCCAAAAATACATGCAATACACAATCCTTGTTGCACAAARTTGACTCTCCAAGATAAAGGAGGTTTGAGGAGAGTGACTGAGTATTTAAAGTAAATAATCATTACTCTCCTTACCCATTGAAACCAAAAAAAGTAGCTTCTTTCATTTGTCCCACATTATGGTTATTAATTATTTTCATATAAAGACACATATTTTGGGGAGAGGGTTTTCATCTTGYTGATGAACTGGGGAAGGGATCTTTGAATAAATAAGGCAAATATGAAACAAATTGTGTGTGTATATGTACATATACATGTCTMTATATAGAAAAAAAGGCAAGTGGGTGGAAAATCAAAGTATCATTGGTAAAATGAAGGTTATGTGTTTAGGACAGGAAAGGATAACAGAGAGGAGCAGAACTCTGAAGGCATTCAAGGTGAAGACAAGAAACTTAAACTTTGTATGCTGAAATGAGAAGGAAACATTMCGGAGGAACGTGCCCAAAGTGACAGACAAGGAGACAAGCTCAGGAACAACACACCATGACACAGTGCAAGGCCTCCATCAGCCACTGGAGGCTGTAGGTAAAGTTCTACAGCAGACTTCTAGGTGGACTCACAATCCTCAGGCTGAAAACATTCTTCCAGTTTGCCACATTCTCATTCCTTGCTGCTGCCCCTTGCTTTGCCTTGGCTCTAGTGCTTGTTGGACCTCATGGTCAGAATCTTCAACTCACTAAACAGGCAGAAAACAAATCCAGCAGCAAGCAGTAGAGAGCTTTCTGTCAGGCTGAACCCAGCAGGCAGCAGAATGGGTCAAGGAAGGGGAAAGAATCGGGAKGGGGGCAGGCAGGAGAAAAACTTCTCAATTTTGGTGCTGAAAAGATGCAAGACTAACTTAGCAGTCAGACATAACTCCATCCTGAGGGGAGGAAGGCTACAGGACTTAAGACAAGGTGCTCAGATAAAGRTTTTGGTCATTTGGGCACAGAAAAGAAGAAAATTTGTACATATCCACCAAATTAATCGGTACATGATTGGTGTATACCTTCAAGAGCAGCAAGAGGACAAAGATCACACCTAGTTTTAGACTCTTGAAACAAAGTTGACAGCAGAGATGCCAACAGCAGCAGCTTAGTTTTAGCTCTCAAATTTCAGTTGTAGTAAGAGATTACAAAAGAAGCCAGAGGGAGAACTTGAGGTATGAAAAAAAGACGATTCATGAAAGTCATGATTAGTATAGGGAAAAGAAATATGATCATGAGACAATCAGGAACTGCTTTTTCTAACTGCTTTTACATTGTCTGTTGTTTCAATACCTCAGCTGGAAATCAGAGGAGGGCTGGGTCATGAACCACAACAGACAAGATTCCTTCTTCCATGGGTTGCAGCACCTCACAGAAGTGGGTTTTAAAAGCATGAACGTTGTATAGATCAATTGCTTTAACTGTAGATAATCTGGAGTAAAGGAGGTTGCACCTGGATATTTGTTTACTGCTCCTTCTGAAGTGTGAGTGCACTAGTGTAGACCAGAATGATGAACTATGTTAATAACTGATCAATCAGAGCAGGTTGTGATGAACTCRAGCCCACAGCCAGCTGCCACCTGCAACAACACCTTGCTGGTATTTTGTCTCATTGCCAGGCCAAATGCCCAACACTGTGTGGCCCTTGGATTTAAACAGAAGACTTCAGCTACCAAGTGCAGCTTCAAGAGTCTCCCCTAGAGTAGTCCTGTTCTAAAAATGAGCTTCCCTTGACTTATACCCTGCACAGCAACTGGTGAACCAGAGCTCTCAGTTACCCACACACAGCGTGGGCAGACCTGGAAAAAATTACAGTCTAGAGACAGAATGATACAAATTACATGTCTGACAGCATGCTTGTCTTCAAACTAATCACAAATCTACATCTGAATATTTTGAATAAATGTTTTCAGCATATCAGGATCATCAGATGAGCTGAATGGCAGCTTCAGGGTCTCTGCTGAGGAATTAGAGACTATCTCATGGAGCAGGACTGCAGGGGCAGCAGATGAATTACAGCACCYTCTGCTTTCCATTTATACTTGATAKAAGATCTTTTTATGACTTCTGAGACTTCAATGTTGCRTAAGCAGAATGACACCAGCAGAGAGAATTCAATACCCAAATATTTTTGAGTAATCACTGAACCTGTACTGCCTAACTGCAGACAGGTTTTATGGTTTATTTGTTTGTGTGATTATATCCAAAAGGTCTCATCTCCCACATGAGGGTTGCCCTACTACACCTTATCTGCTGKAAGCTTTTCTTGTTTGCTTACTGTAGTGCTTTCAGGGCTTGTTTTTGTGTTGTTTTTCAAACACAGAGAACATCTTGGTTTGCCTTTGAATGCAGCTCACTGTATTCCTCTGCACAAAAACAGACAACATTCACCTTCCTCACAGAATGGAAGATCAGATGCTGCTAATCCAAATTGCCTCTGAAGGGTCAGTGCCAGATGCTCCTGGTGCCAAACTTGTGCTGGTGAGGAGTCTGTGCTTYCCTGTCAGTGGGCAGGATGCACTCCAGATAGAAGTACTTCTGGCAGCAAGATATGGATGGGAAAGCCCCATGTCCCTCYACCAGATTGTATCACTTCAGCCTGGAGTAAAACCTGACAGCTCAATGATAATCCTACTGAGATTCTAGGGGCCTGCTTAAGCAGGTTTGTGAGGTTTTTTAGRAATGTCCAACTCATGTTTTTTGKTTTTTTGGGTTTTTTAAAAGTTATTTAGACTAAGCATGAACCTCAGCCTGTGGCTATGCAGCAAAACAAGAAAATAAGCAAAGAGTAGCAGGTGAGTGGTGAGGAGGAATTAAAGCAATGGTTCAGTGGACTAAGCCATCTCATTTCTTGGCCTTAAATCTGTTTTTGTTATGTCAATTTGTCTGATATAATTGTATGAAGMATAACAAAGTCTGTGAGAAAGTAAGAGCTCTGCAGGACACACMAAGGTCTCACAAGGTGATTGATCATGGCATCTGTTAAATCTCTGGGTAGCAAGTCCATGTGCTTTCCATGAGCCTCAGAGGAAAAAGAGTATGGAGTGGAGTTTATACTATACATGGCATCTACAACAGTCTCACTGATTGCTACTTCAAAACCAGGAAAAACAGCAGTCCAAAAACTAAGAAGATGAATAGAAACTTTTTACCATATTGATTCAAACTGCTGTTGCTAGAGAATCAATTTGAAAAAAAGGGCAATTTTCTCACTCATCTTCAAAAATTTGGAATAATTCTAATCCTTTCAGTAATACATTCAGCTGACTTTAAAACAATGCATCATGTCTATTTTTGACAGCCAAAAAGAGAAGCCAGATCTTCTCAAAAGCTATTTTCAGGAATTTATAGTTAATTGGCCCAGWACTCACAAACTAAATAATGTGCAAGGGCAAATAACACAAATGAGAGCCTTAAACATAGAGATTTGAAATTCAATCTGCATAAATGTCTCACTCTGCATCACCTGGGGGTTTGCATTCCTGCAGGGAGGACACTGGAGGAGCAGGCTCCTGCAACACACACCAGCACAGCACTGCAGGGACTAACCTCAATTCTATCCTGGCTTTCTGCTGTCACACCAAAGGCATTTTACTCTGGAGATTAGTCAGCTCACCCTACACATTCCCTGCTAATTTTGGCATCTATTGACTAGGCAGAAARTGTTCTCCACCAGTAAAAGGAGAAATAAACATTTGCTTTCCAGGACAGCAGGTTGGTCTTTACTTCTCCTTGCCTGATTTGCAGACTGAGTAATGTAACACTGCCTGCGGGAGTGAGTGCTGAGGAGTGCCAGCAGGTTGTGACAACAGCTCAGTGCACACACTCTGCTGAAACCTTCCTTACACAGGGTAATTTTCMAGGTATCAGTCTCCATTGGTATGTTATTACCTGCTGCCACCAAGGACAAAAGCTCATTCCAYTCTTTGAGGATAGCTTTTAACTCATGACAAGGATGGGTTTGGTTTGGCTTCTTGTGGTTTATGTCTCTCTGACTTGGGTGTACTCACACTGCCTGTGCATTTATGCAGCTCCCCTTACTACTAAAATCAATACTTTCCATTGCAACATTTTGAGCACCATCACTCCCATAAAAGAGGTATTTTAACTCTCCAAAGGCTTCCCTGAGAAAAGCCCTCTGTGTATCCATGCCCATGGGAAGGACAGTGCTTTTCTCAAGGTGCCATTTTCAGACGCCTGTACAATCTTGATTTCTGAAAGATGGCAGAGTGAATAAAATGTAATCATACTGTCTCAAGAAAAGGACAAATGCAAGTAGAACTGAGATTGCACAACCACATGGTGATCTTGTCATAGGATTCCTGAGGCACCAAATGCTTATTATCTCACCAAAGAGATATTCACTGAAGAGTCCCAAGCCTTCCTTACACTGCACAAGGTGTCTTTGCACCTGGCATGGTATTAGCCAATTATTTATAAGACTTTGTGAATACTGGCTCTTCTCAAGAACCCTGAGCTGAGCAGATAGCATTACCCATTTCTCAGTGAGCTTCTCTGTGAAGCAGAGGATGACAAAGGCCAAGAATGCTGCAAATACGCTGATTTTTAGATCCCCAACCAGAAATTCAAGCATCTCACTGCCAGTGAATTTTGCACTTCATAGAGAATTTGCCCATCCAGAACAGACATCCCAGGGAATGCAGTGCTTTGTGTGAGTACCCAGCATCTCTGTTTCAAGGGTTCAAATCTGGACATTCAGAAACAGCTTCATTTTAAGACAATTGCCTGGGATTTTACAATTGTAGTTGCGTAACAACAATTACACACCATATTCGAAATATTAAAAACAGATCTTCCAACTCAGCTCTTCCCATTATGAAACAGATTAYTGCTACAGATTTAAAAGATTTTGCCTTCATCCTGGGCAGTGTCCTGTAGCCATGCTATCAGCTCTCACTTTCCATTAATTTATGTCCATCTCTACCCTCTGCCACCCTGTTTTCCCCATGGAGATAGCARTAGGAGTCCCAGTAGGCAGGACAGAAAGCTGAAGGCTGTCAATGCACACATTGCTTTGTARCAATAATGTAAACAGCTCTTTGTAGCTTATTTTGGAAAACAAGAGGAAAGTCTGATCTCAGCAAGTCAAATTTACTTTTGCATCTTCTAAAGTACAAAAACAGATCTCCCAGAAGTGCTTTGGCATTAATAAGGTTTTTTTAAAATGAGTTTTGTTCCCCTGAGATGARTATCTCATTTTAAAAATAAATATAAGTAAAGCCAGCAAAACAAATAATTATTATAACATGACAGGAAAAGAAAACATGGTCCTGTGGCATGAAGAACATACAAAGTTGCTCTGGAAAAAAAAACTTTCCAACTTAAGGAAGATTAAATAATTTTTCACTTAAGAGTGGTTGCACAAGTCAGCATTAAGATCTCTCTATAAACCAGTACCTTCACTCCTTAAGCACTAGCCCAGACTGGAGTGTGAGAACATGTACTTCTGCCAATATTCTCCCTGTCTCCAGGCCTTTTCAGGGATTTCTTGGCTAGATGTGGCTTCCTTGGTATTAGTGGCCCTTCACAGAGCTCCATAAACTTGTCTGGTCTCCTCCTGAGCCACAAGAGCTTTCAGCAGTCACAACATCCTTTAGGCAACGTGTCTAACCACTCAATTACCCATCCCATGAAAATCCACTTTACYATTTATTGCTTTTAGCCTGGCTCCTGCTTGCTTCATTTGGTGTCCCCCAGTTTTTGTTGAAAAGAACTTAATCCCTGCTCATCATTTCCCCAGCATTCACAACTACAACCTTTATGAAGTTCTCCTCTGCTCCCACCTCTTCCCTAATTCCTGTGTACAGATCTGTCCTTCCCACTCCAGAACCATGGGCAGATAGAACATGGTGCCTCTCCAGCACAGCAAGGCAGGTTCCATACCTGGCACAGCAAGTGTTTCTTTTCCATTATCAACCAGCCCTTTAAAGGATAAGAGTTTATGAGCAGTGCCTTGTCCTAATTGCATTATTCTATTAGCTCAAAGAACAGAGCTTTATCTCAGTAATCAAGGCAGCAGCAGCAGCCTGAGCTTCATGAAGGATTACTGCCTGAGCCCTGGGAGGAGCAGGCTACGTCTGTCAGCTCCTGTCCTCTTCTACATGTCCAACCCCCACAGCCAAAGCCAATCACAATAAGCCCCCTCTTCTTACAGCATCCTGATAATTGATTTCCCACAGCTGCTCCTGGGTCTTGTTCCAACCCTAAACATTCCCAAATGCTCAGAGAAATTGCAAGGTCTTTYCCAAGTTTTGGGCCCAGCCTTGTCTTTAGCATTCCTCATGGCCAAGCTTCCAGCAAAGCATTCATCTACACAGATGTAGGTGTCTATGTGTAACCTATTCATTCAGCATTCCTCTCACCATGGTAGAGATCCACTCAGTAGCATCTCTGGAGCATTTATTCTCTGAAAGGAGCCAGAACAGCTCAGAGGAAACCACAAAGTACCTACTTTTTCCTATTGACTGTATGAGGATAGAAGATGAGTAACTCAGGTGCAAACCTTTACACTCTAGACTTYTAAAGTTAGACATCTCTTGACATCAAAAAAGGATTACACATGCTGCTAAAATAATGGAAATTTTTTTCTAGATAAAAGGATATATTAATTCAACAAACATAAACTTTTAACAATTCCTACACATTGAGTTTCAAAGTTTGCTATTAAATGCAAAACTGTTTATGATTATAAACTGTCTACTCAATAAAACAAAACCTAAATAATTAAAGGAGAGGCTTCTGCTTTCAATAGAGATTTAGAAAATAATTGAGTTCTCTAAAATRACTGCAACTATTCTGCAGCCCATTTAGAAAAACACAAACAAGGGTAATTTTATTTAAGACAATGAATCTAATTTCTTTTTGATCTTGCATGTAATATCTGCAAAGGACAAAGAATAAAGCTTCTCAGAGCTCCGTGGATGTTCTCCTGCAGCATCTCAGTCAAAACATATTAGAAATGGTAGAGGTATAGTTCACTGAACTCTGCCAAATGCCTCTCTTGAGTTGCATTCTTAGTGTTTGTTACATTCTAGGTCTAAGTATCCAAAATATTGAAATGCTGYTGCATAATTAGAAATCATGGTAAGGAAAGTTTTCCTCATGTTCAGTTTGAAATTTCTTTTGATTTACTCATCCCTTACTGTAGCTTTTTTATGTCACACAGATTGTTTATATGTTGTTTATGTTCCCCCCGCTCCTCCTTGTTCATATTTATCCTTCAAGTATTTTTAAATAAAAGTATATCCCTCAAAACACTGAGGTGTTCAAGGAGACTCTCTACAGTTCTACAGCTCTKCTACCAAGTAGGTCAGGGCTCAGGAACCAGCCTGTTCTTGTAGCTGACAGTTTTGCAGCAGAGCCATGAGGAGCTCCTCCTGGTAAGGCTGCACCAAAGGAGAAATCCAACCCACAGCTAAGCCAGGGAGAGAGCTCTGGCTCACATTAATGGGATGTCACCAGTGGTTCCAAAACCAGGATGGGCTCAGGTACCACCATGGACTCTTCATCCACAGTAAGAACTAACAATAACTCATTGCCTGGGGTTTTTGCATGCTGGCAGCAGCTCCAAGAGGCCAAGCCTGACTCATGGCCGCCTTCCCCAGCTGGGCAGCTGTCACACCTTCCTTCTGCTTCTGGAAACATGCAGAGGAGTAAAGACACTCAGGGACTGCCACCATGCTCCAAGCACCAGCAGGTATGTGGCAGAGCAAGGTCATTCATTATTGCAGTACCTGRCAGATGCTTCTCACCAAATCTTCCTGATTTGCCTAGCAAGTTTTGGATTAAAGCCCGGAGGCCAAATTCTCTCCTCTACCTCTCCATTTCCTTTTAGGAAAGAGAATGCATATGAACCTGGCCTGGCAAATYGAATGGTATTCATTCTGCCACTTGGCTTCATTCTCTCTATTTTCCTTTTAGCTCTTCTCACCTAGGATTTCATATTCTCATGCAATTTTATGCATGTTTATTTCATTACATTATACYTCATCTTCTGAGTATAATCACTGGCTTCAGCCCCATAAACTAGATGCAGTTTACACAAAATTAAAGTAATTCCTCACCTGTAAGGTTCCATACAGCACAGTGGAGAGTAACATTAAACTATGCAGCCCCATCCCACCATGTGTTTTTAGATGGCTTCATACAACTTCAGCAATCCAGTCTCCCATTGGGGAAACCAGTGTTGCTAATGTAACCTGAAAAGGGATGAAGGCACTCTGAACACCTGCTAAAGATAGAAGACAGAAAATAAGGTTGTATTCCTTAAGACTTTTTAATCTATTTCTAAAACTTTGTAGCAATGCTAGCTAGGCTCTGGTGAAAATGCACACACTGATGTCTCTTAGTAGTGCTAAAAGCATGTGTGCACAGAAGGCAGTGCAAGCAAGATGCCCAAGAGAGAATGCAAATCCTGTGSAATCCACAGCACAGACATGGGTGCAATTGTAGATGACAAAGGATATTGGGTGTAAAGGCTGAGAAATTCATGTCATGAAGGTTAGAAAGAAATGAGCATGAGGTTTCCTAATAACCTGAAGGGAGAAGGACTGGACAGTGTGACTGGAGARGGGTAGTGACAAAAGCTGGAAAATCAGCTGGGGAAGGAGAAAGGGGCCAAYAGACTCATGGGCAGCTCCTCTACAGAGACCTACAAGCAGTCCTGGCATATTTGCTCTGTTACAGCTTCCATCTAATATCAAACAAAGCATCCAACTAGAACAGGCTGTTCTCTTGCCAGTTCCCTGTGGCACCCCAGTTGAAGACTTTGCTGGTTTTGTGCGTGTGTGTTTTTGTTTTAATAATCTTGTAAGAGGATTTCAGATATTTTTCCCCTGGTGCTTTCACTCCATTTAGCATGTGAAAATCTCCTYTGCTTTGTAGTTTAGCTCTGCCTAGGGTTTGTGTTTTGCACGCTCTGATTGAATGAGGGCACTAATCCAACAATGGGGTTGCCCATGAAAATTTGTTCAACCTTTGCTTCAAGTTATAAAAGAAAAAAAAAAATCTCTGCTTCTTGCAGAGATGGAGATTGACTTTATTAGGTCACAGTTTATTAAAATTTAAAATATTGAACCATATTATCAAGCTAAACCAAACAGTGACAAAAACTGTGATCCTGAAATTTCTCACACAGAGGCACCTTACTTTTTTTGATTTCCAGCCATTCCAGATAGCTGATGTCTCACCTCTGTGCATGCCCAGAACTGCCTCAGTCTCAGCAGGGCCCAACAGCTCAGCACTGCAGCCTGAGCAGGCTCCAGAAGCTCATGTCCCCTAAGGGGCTCTGTCTGAAGGGTGTTTTCAGAACACACAACAAGATTAGGCACCCCGTGAAGTGCACTGATGGCAGATACTTCCTTTTAAAATAGAGCCAAAGGAAGCAAGCAACCTTCTCACCTATCCCTTGTATTTAATAGCCTGGGGATGAGAGTGCAAACCCAGGATGGAGAAGACCCAGSCTCAGTTCCCTACACTGAGCCCGAGGTAATCCAAAGCAGCCTCTTAGGGGCACCTTGCTGAAGGTTCACCTGGGAGCAAGGTCTCTCCAATCCTGCTACTGAAACAAGGAAAACTGCAAACACGAGGGAATTCAGGACCCCACCAGACCAAACTGAAAACACACTCTCATGTCCTGGCTACCTGGGGCAATTTTGGCTTCTGCTCCCAGATGAGTCCTCACATTTTTTTCAGATCTGTAGCACTCCCTACCACAGTGATGAATCTATGAACACAAGTTTTCTGTAATATAAAAGGTCAAAATATCTAAATCTTCTTACTATTGGGTTGCCCTATATATTCCAACCAGATTACTGTATCCAGGCATCTAAAAATCCTTTCTTAATATTTGTTTCTGCTGCAAAAAATAGGAAAAAACCACAAATCCATAAAGACTTTGGAAAAAAAGAAAAAAAGCAAACAGCTTTCAGACAGAAATCTCAGAACAGTAAGGAGGCATTAAATGGTGCAGGACCAGCCTTCAAATGACAGGATTTATTATAAGCATTTTCTACTGTCACACCTCCCCCCTCCCCARTTAGCTGCAGCCTGTTTCAAATGGTAAGACAAGTATAGATTTCTGGCTCCATTCCCAATCCGTTTCTCTGCTTCAGGGCTTCTCCCATTCTCTCCTGCTCACTTGGAACTCACATAACAGCATTGCTAAGCCATTTCAAAATGCTGGGAAAGAAAATTGGTATCTGCACCTGTAACTCTCATTGCTTCCACTATTTACAGCTTCTTCCTTAAGCCAAGTTTAGATCCCCTATTTAACTCACATGCAACACCCTCAGATGAGGAGCCCTTTATTTTCAATAAGGCTTCTAAAACTCACACCATCAGATAAYCCACACAAAATTCAAATAAAGAAGATTTGGGATTGAGGAAGCAGCTAACAGGAACACAAGGAATGARGMTATTAAGAGAGAAGTAAATTATGGRGAATCAGACATGAAGCTTCTCATTGGTTACTACTTGTGCTTAAAAACTGCCCAGCTGGTGAATTGTAGGTTAGGGATTTTCCTGCCTGAGACAAAAACACRCACTACACATCAAAACATACAACATATTCCTGCACTGTTATCTCTGCATCTGCTTATTCCTCCATTTCATACACCCTTAAATCCTAAAACTGTATCTTCCCCCACCTTTCTAGGGCCCTTCTACTCTAACAGCGATTTGTCTGTGAACAGCTTCACACCCACCTTGTTTCTCAGCCCTTCTCTCTCTCTCTGGTCTTGGCAAGAGGATGATCAACACCTTTCAAAAGCTGCAGTGCTCCCCCAGCCTCCTCTTCCTACAAAAACAAATGGTTACCTCTACCCAGGATTCCAGTGAAAAAGCAAAGTACACTTTCCTGCAAGATGTGTTTTCCTCGCGTAGAGAGGCACTTGATTGAGATGCAAAGCRTCTTCCCCTTTCCCCCCTCCCACCCAAATTTGCTAAAAGGTTGCAGCTGTCTCAGCAGAAATGAATCACAGCAGGTCCTAATATTCATTAGGAACATTGAAATCACAGAATATCCTGAGCTGGAAGGGCCCCACAAGGATCATGGAAGTCCAGTTCCTGKCCCTGCACAGGACAGTCACAAGAATACCAACCCCATTACCCAAAATCTTCCAAGCTTGTGTRCACAAGTTTCACTCTGTTCGTGTTCTGAGCCCTCCGAGCTCTCCTTGCTGGCCCCAGGACAGCTCACCTTGCGGCTAAATTCGGAGTSCTCTCCYAGCACACAGTCAGGCAGAGCTGGCTGCTGCTGCRGGAAAAGCCGAGCCAGGCTCCCCCTGGCCGGCTCAGCTGCCGCAGATCCCTCTGCTGGCAGAGGCTGCAGCGGGGCCTCTGCTCCGCCGAYGGGCTCGGGCACCCCGAATGCCCCAACGAGACCAGGGAGGAACAATTCCACTTCTGCATGTTTGTCCTCCCAATGTTTGTCAATCTGTTCAGCGGAATGGACGGCCACACAGCTCCTCCACCCTGGTCACTAGGGCTGGAAGTCTTTAAACCAGCAGAGATTCTGCTGTAACACTTTGAGGAAAGCACCCACGTTTCCCACAGCCACAATTAATTCTGCTGCTGGGAGCTGGCAGGTGAATCACACTGCAGTAGTGGCTCCAGGGAAGATGAGAACTGCTACAATCAGGTTTGATAGCTTTCTGTCACCTTCCCCAAATTTTCCCAATCAGCCAATGTTCCTGTTGAGTGAAGAACAATCTCATTGTGCAAAACCAGAACAGTGGAAGGATGTTTCCTCTCCTTGCTGCAACATAACCTAAAAATACTGATTTTTAGAGCAGTTGTCACCAAATGTAACTGCTCTAAAATTTCTGAAAGCCTTTGTAGCCTCCAGCAGAGTCTGAATACAAAGATGTTCTCTCACAGCTGCTTCCTCCATTACTGCAAGTGATAGTTTGAAGAGGAGTCTGCATTATGTTGTCCATAATTTAACTAGCACAAARCCAAGCAGAAGTTTTCACAAGCATTTCATACACACAAAAATGAACAATATAACCCCAAAGGATTTCTAAGGATAACAAAAGTTAATTCAAAATACTACTCTCTAGCACATGAAGCACTAAATGCTRGTTTTCAGTGCTCTGTAGGAGTGGTATCAGAACATTAGTCTGTATGGACAGGGTTTAATAGGGCTTTTAGTTTCACGATTAAAAAACCAGACACAACCATAGCAAACTCCTGAAGAAAACCTAGTTTAARTATYCAGGAGCTCACATAAGTATGACAGTAATAAAATCACATTCTAAGGCAGGCTAGGCCAAAMCACTTGCTACAGAAGCAGACACAGGACTAGAAACTTGTGACACACCTTTATAGACACAGATCAAAATATAAAGGTGTTAAGGCACAATGTACAAGTGTCATATACAAAATGTAGTATGTAGGCACTAGAGCCTACAAGGTATGGCATGAAAGGAGCTGATCACAGTGAGGAGGTGGATGCAGCAAGAACAGCCCYTGCAAAGAGAAACARCCTTCCCATGTCTGGAGCTCARCCAGCCAACCACTGCTGCAGATGTGCAACAGCACAATGGCCATTTTAGACAGTGCAGAAGGGAATTCTGAAGGATGCAAAGCCCAGAGTGCACATCGACAGGAAATRTGGATTAACTATTCCACAAAAACACCCCTCTCAAAACAAACTTCTTGAGGATCTGCTTTTCAAAAGCCTGTATTTTATTTTACAAAAAGATTACTAAACCAACAACCAAGAAACCTCCCCAAAAAACCCCAAACAGAAAACAAAACAAAAACAAAACAAAAAAACCAAAACCAAGTAATCAAAGGCAAATCCGAGCATAAAACAGCTATTTTMCCTGTCATACTTTCATCTTAGTCATTGTAAATGACCCACAATAACCTACAGTTTCCTGAGCCACCTCAGCTAACACACGATTAAGAAGTTTATCCCATGCTTCCCGGCGTTTTTATGCAGAGTTTTCTGATCTTTGTCCCTATACTAAAATTAAGCCCGTGCAGGTCACAGCCTCCTGTGCCACTGCAGATCCCCAGTGCCGTGTCCCAGGCAGCCCCGCCGTGAAAAGGTGACGGCGCTGCCGCTCCCCACGGGCGCTGCTGGCGAAGCGGGGCTTGTCCCGACACGCGGCCCTCAGCGCACGGGAGCTGCACCAGGAAGGCGAGGAGCAGATATTCCAGCTCTGCCTGTCAAGTCTGCCTTTCAAAGGTTGTGCCTGGGTGTGGGAAAGAATAAAGAGGGTCTGCCAGTCCACRTGCAAAGCTCTGCACTCCGCTGCCCCAGCTGCCGGGCTGTCGCTCAGGACCGGAGCACATCCCCACCCGTACCGCCCCACTGAGTTTGTACCAGTCGTGCTCGGTGGCACAAGGTCTATTTCCTTCCCATCTAATCTGCTAAACTACACACGTCCTTTAAAAAACATCTTTTAAAAAACTGAATGCCCAGTGCTCTGAAAGAGAGCACCCAAAACAGGCAAGGCTACTGCCTTGAGGAAAGAGGGTTGAGGAGCAGCGAGTGCAGTTTCTCAATTAYGTCACTCAAAAATAATGGAATGGTTTTGGTTGGAAAGGACCTTGAAGATCACCCAGTTCCAACCCCACCTTCCACTACACCAGGCTGCTCAGAGCCCCATCCCGTCTGGTCTTGAACTCTTCCAGGATGGATGACAGGTAATAATTTGTGGGGTCTTCTCCATGGATAGAGGTTTTTAAATGCTAGGGACCTTTTCGTGCAGATGGACAGTTTCCTTAGCCCAAAATCAGACTACTGTTGTTCCCAMGAGGAATGTTACACCTCCCCAAATCTCTTTCACCAGCTGCAGCGAGCAMATCTCTGATTCACAGCCATGACTCAGATTTTAAGCAGGCAATGTTTTGTGGGTGYACATCTATTCTCTTCCATTTGTGGCTACAGTAAGGTTTAGATACACCATTACCAGTACACTGAAACATGTGCCAGCAGACACCAACTTGAGGGAAGGGAGAATTTCACTTGGAATCACTGAGACAAGGCTGCAGATGAAGTTCACATGTCAGATGGCTGTCAGGCAGAACGCATGGGCAAACCCATAAATGTAGTTTCGAAAGCCCAATTTCCAAGTCTTTTTGAGTCACCAGATGGTGAGATGACCCCTAAATTTAAAWGTTCAAATATTCATTACTGCTATCTAGATTACTAGCTCTCACTTAAGTCTATTATGAACATCAACCAGCAGAGGATGCAGATGGTATAAAAAATTCTGGCCACTGCCACTTTCCTTCTGCACTGAGAAGCAGATGGCTCTTCAGTTACCAACCCACACCCCCAGCCCCAGCTCCCACAGGAATATATTAATGACTAAATTACAGGCCCCTTGTCTAAATTACTGTTTTCTAGTCCCTCGAATACTGCAATTAAAAATACACAAAAAGATGTGGGAAACAGGTAAGAGCTCACCCTTTTTGATTTACCTGCAAGCCAATTTAAGTTTGTACACATCCAGAGAGGTGACAGGTCTTGCTTGCCTTATTCATTAAGACTGGAGCACTTTTYTGGTCAAGGAAAGAATGAGAACAGACTCAAAAAGGCCAAGTCTCACATTTCTTGAATCACTGCTTGTGCCTCTCTTTAAAAAGAGAACAAACCTTGAAGAGAGCAGGTGTGTGCTGGATTCTGTGCACTACAACAACTTCCAAAGCTTAAGGATCAGCAGACCCTTCAAACCCTCCCACTGACAGCTTCCTCTTGATCAGCTCCTGGCAGCACCTCACTCCATGTATCTCACCACTCTGAAGGAGCCAAATGCCTGGCATTTCTTAAAACAAATCTCAAAACATCCTGAACTGGCTTCAAATATACAGATGAGTACACAGTCTCATGAGTTTCAGACTTCTTTTTTTATTCTCTCAGACTAAGATTTTGATGATCACAAATTCTACTAAGCTGGTGACTGAAAAGAAGAAATTAAAATGGACACATGAGTAGAGTTTTTAAGAAAACAGACCAAGTACATCTTATGAAACTCAACTGAAATTGTTCAATATAATGGGAAATATTACCAGAGAACTACTGCACTTTTTAYCATATACACCTAGTAGGTTATAGACTATATAACCAAGATTAAAAGACAGGCAACAGCAATCTGCCAAGTTTCAAAACTGCCCTCAAATCACTCCTCTTTACTAACTGTTGACAGCAACAGTGCTACTGTTCTCAGCTGCTGAAAAAGCCAGTTTGACACACATCAGAACGACCAGCTTCCTCTAAAAGGTGATAATTACAGTGTTTACCATTCAGTGACTWTGTTAAGAACAAGGCCTCTTTCAGATGAGAACATGCCAAACAATCTCCTTATGAATCCATTGTAAACACCAATAAATCGAATGCTTGGTTGGGTAAGTCAGACTGAAAGAACTAATGCTATACAGACATTGGTAAGTATTTTGTCCTACATTACTTTCTATAGTCCTAAAATAACTGATTTTCTATTCATGATATACAACTGTATCACAGATTTGGAGAGCAAATTCTACAGAACACCAGTGTATAATTTTATTTATTTCAGTGGAAGAGGGGAAGGAAGGACACACAAAGCAAGTACAGCCCTCCTCTATAAAATATTAGAGATTTCCAGCTAGTCCAGAAGCTCTAGAAAGGGGTTCACATACAACAAATTTTCCAGTGGTTCAAGTGTACTTTGTATCTGATCCTGTAGCAGATAAGTAATGCATCACYCAGCAGTGTCCCCAGCTGAGGAGGAAGAACTTTTATGACAGTGTTACTGCAGTGTTACTGCTTGTTACTCCAGCCAAAACAACCAAACAAGTGAGTATTTCAGTTTTGCTTAAATCACCACTCAGCTTTCGGTCACAGGGATCCTAAAAAAAGTGTAGACATGAATGGTGGAAGTAATTCCCTATATTACGAGAACTGTTTTAGAAGTGACCAACAATACCTTTAGGCTTGCTCTGTAGTGCTTCTGAAGCTGAGTCCTTCACTCCCCAGATGCATCTGCAAGGCTGGGCTTATTGGGGAGACTAAGGGAGCTCTCATGTCTTGTGCTGTGCTCCTGGGACAGCTGCTGGGAGCAGCACCAACACAACTGCCAGATGCCAGCCTCTCATCTACCTCTCTGCTTTTGCTGCCTGTTATGTTCTTCCCTTATTGATGCAAWTGTGAATTCCACAGAATGGAGACAATAACAAATGCACATCCAAGCATCCCTATGTACATGGATATGGTTGGTTACTTTTACCATCATATTTATTCACCTCCCCTCTTTAAAACCACAAAAAGTCTTGCACTGTTTTACAATTATTATACTCAAACAATTTTTTGACCCTTCCTCTTCTTTTCYCTGATAAAATTGAAAAATACTGTTGTCTTATCAGCTCAGAAGCATAGTACAACTTACCATAAACAAGTAAAGACAAATTCAGATTTGTAGTAAGACAAAATAATCAGTGCAAGAACAACTGTTTCAGGAGAATATGTTTTCATGCATCGTGATATTTTAGATAAATTAACTCTAAGTACTTACCATATTTGTAAAGCATGGACAATCCTAAAATATCTGTCCTAGGGTACAAAGAATTTATGCTCAATATTAACATTACGTTACAGTACTTGTTTTTAAAGTTAACTTTTTTAAGGATAAGAAGTGTATTTCTAAGCATAACTGAAAAGTATTGGCTTATAAAATTTATTTCTCCACTGACCAATTTCTGTACTCTGCTTATTTGGAAAGGTGATGTACCCGCTGAAAGTAATGATACTTGCTGCTTTGCAAACAGTTTATGTAATGGTAATTTAATCTTTCCTAGCTCTGGCTGCCTTATGTGTATGAACAGACCAAAATGCTTTCTTTCCTAGAACTACACAATCAGTCTCAAAACAAATTAGAACATCACAGAAACACCTTTTCAGTTAGTGTAAGAATGATTGGTAGTACTCAATACCAGAGGTAAAATGCATTTTGATATTGGGCATCTATGAGATGTATGAAACCACTATGTTTTTACTCAGCTGTATGGCTTCCTATACATTAGCAGGTCATATATGCCAAAAGGCATACGACAAACAAACAAAAAAAGCAGTACAGTTATACCAGTTTCTTCTAGAAAAAAACTTAAAATTGTATGGCATTTTTGGCTATCTTCTCTTTTTTACAATTTGCCCCTCCTGTTAATACCCATTAGCACTTTATATTTTGAACCTACACTTGCCAGAGGTATTGGCTGCCAGGCTGAAGCTCCACACTCCACACCATAAACTGCATCCCTGTGTGCCAGCAATGATTTCAGTGACATAACCCAGCTACAGGGCTCTGAATTTTGCACTACTTTTTTCCTGAGGGGGAAGGTGTGATTTATGAAGTAGAATTCAGAAAGTTTCCCAGCTATAACAACATTTCCTACGAGGCACCAAAAAGACTGAGTTTGTGTGTAATTATGAAAGACATCATCTAGGGATGCCAACTGCACTGAAATAGATGAATGTTTTTAACTCACTAAACATGTCTCAACTCAGCAGCATGCTTATCTAAAACCCAAAATGATGGTTTAGGTATGCAAAAATTGAGAGATAAGGCAATGTTAAAACCTTGCACGTTTGGGCTAGAGCAGTGAAGTTCTTGTGTTGGCTGTGAAATGATTCTGGAAATAAATTGGTCAATTCTTCAAACTCAGCCTTAAAATTTTACTACTGGAATCTATATTAAATAAAGCTTTTATTAACCCTTTTATGAACAAGCTTCAAATCTGTTGACTCAAATACAAGATAAAACACATTTGTTTCCAGAAACTTTGGTGTCAGTGTTAGTTTGTTTTCTGGAGAAAGGGTCTGCTAATTCAGCATTCAGGAAKTACTTTTTCCTTTTTCTTTTTGTATTAGGTAATAGAATATGGCCCCTATTTTTTGTCCTAAGATGTAATGAATTAATTCTTTTATAAAGCACAGAAATGCTCCACACTGAAATAGATTAGAAGTCACWCCAGTCAAAATCTATGCTGATGTGTCTCCTGTTTACTACACCTGGTGACAGTACGAGCACTTGTGCTGTCTCCCACCACACAGAGACAACTCTAAACTAACACTTGAGACAATGATCTACAGCACCATATTMCAATTWGTAAAAAACCTCACTTCTTGAAGACATTACTCCACATAAAAAATTTAGATCTTAGCATAGTGGGATAAAACACCATAAATATGGAAAAAATGCTTACTGCCCTTTATTGTTTATTGCCCTTTATTCATCCTTAGCAAAATCCACATCAGAAAAACATAGCACCACTTCTTGATGTACTTCCTAATTAACTATAGAAAGTTTCCTATACCCTCTAGACAGTACATGAATGCAATACCACTTCAGAAATASAGACAACAACAATCTGAGAGTTGGAGAGAAGCCTTTCATACAGTGAAGAACTAGAAAAAGAAAAAAAAGAGTAAAAAGTTCCCTTCAAAGGTTTTTTTTTCTTTAAAATTAGTTCTTTATGTGTGGATTTTTAGTAGGTGATACTACACAATCTAAAAAAATACTGCAAATAGTATATATCTACATATGTATTTTTATGTGCACTCAAATAAATCTGGCAAAAATAGAACATTTAAACTTAATATTTATCCTGTCAATCATAATTGCAGGCATAGCCATGAGGAAACTCTTTTCTGCAGCAGGCATTCAGTGTGTTCATACTCTCAATGCTCTTAAATTCCATWCACTTCCAGAGGTAGAGTTACTAACTTTTAAAATTATAGTTTGCTTGTTTGAGAGTGAACAGTCACCATGCCAACCCTGCTGAACAACACAGGACATGAAATAGCCTGTGGATTTCTTGTCTCACCCTAACAGCTGGAARTCTAATTGGGGCAGAGGAAAACAAAACATGGTAAAAACAACCATAGAAGTCAGGAGGGAAAACAARAAACAAGCAGCATGAGTTTATGTGGAAACAAACATAGATACCCATCCATGTAGTGTTCCTATCCAATACATTAGAGAAAAAACATTTTTCAGTTCCCTGTCTGCTATATGCTTTCCCATTAAGAAGGTGGTTTCACAAGCTACTGAACTCTATCTTTGATGTTCATGATAACAATTCCTAAGTGTTTGTGAACTACACCACTAAAATCCCCTCAAATGTCAGTTTATTTTCTCTTGTAACATATTCCTGCAGTGTRAGATTAACAGACACAGGGGAGGCCTTCAGGCACCGAGAATGTAAATCAGCCTAATCTCAAGAAAACAAGATGAGCACTTAACCATAAATATTTTTATAATCACATCAAACATGACATACCTGGTATTCAGTTTTATATAAATTAGTTYTTATGTCAGACCTACTTCTGAGGTTATCCAAAAGCCAAACATGTAACATTATTTCTACTCTTCAGGCCTGAATAATATTTACAGACATTAATGCTATATCCAGCTCTACAATCATTCCAGACACATTATATAACTTTATTTTTTTATTTGACAAGCAGCAGTATCATGTTTTTTTTACATTTTAATGTAGATACAATTATTAGGTTATCTGTCATATTACAATATTTAGGTTTTTTGTGTGATTTTTTTTTACTTTGTCTTAAGATACATTAAAAAACATCAACTGCAAACGTGAAAGGGGAGGGRGRGGGAAAAAAAAAAGCATGGTACCCAACCAATTCTCCACATTTCAGCAATACTTCACTCATTCTTTTAGTAAAGTTTTAAGAAATGTCATAATGACATGAGCTTGAAATATCTATAGGCATTTTCATTGACGCTCATGACATGGCACTGGTGATGTTGTAAACAGCAGAAAAACAGGGGCTGCCAAGTGACCAATTATGGAGGCACAGGCCTGCCTCTTCCCACAGGAACACACCAAACAGTGACAGCAATGATCTCCTTACARTCATACCTGCAGGATAGCAACATCATGCTACATAACTGTACTCGTCTGCAGAGGCCTGGCTTCTCTCTATGTACTGTTTGTCTATCAGGACTTCAATACACTTCTTAATCATGCTGATACTTGGGTTAAACCTAGCTCTTGATTGGCTAATTACCTGCAAAAGAAAGACACAGTTGTTGTGTTATTTTTATTTTTCACAGTCGTAAATGTCATCTAAATATTTGCTGAAGGCTTTAAGGGAAATTCCGTATATTTTTCTTTTAAAGACAGGATTAAATAACTCTGGAATAGTTAATTTATAACAACCAAGAAAGTATCTCTATGTATCAGTGCCAGGACACTGAAACTGACTGCTCAGCTCACTGGTTACTTTGGCCACGTGTTCCCCAGWTCTCTTCCTTTCTCTTGCTTGCTTCATTTGTCACAGTACGAATGAAGACAAATCTCCACATTAAAAGTTAATCTAATATTAGCACATTTCTTCACTACTATCACAGTGGAGTTCCCCTACCACTAACCTCCTTTCCTATACAAYTGGAGAAAATCAGGATGAACTTTTCTTTCTTCAGTCACAGAAGACAGACCTACAATTTAGTGAGTTCCAACTGCCTATGCTGGAACTTTTTAATACATGCAATAAGAAGTTATTTATTGTAAAAACAAATCTATATTTGCATTGTGGAAGAAATTGCCACTCMAGGCAAATTTTAGATGTCTCTTAGTAGTTCTCAGTTTTGCCCATTCTCTTGTAGAGAAGGGGAAGAAATTGTGCGTAATAACAGAACACACAATTCAGTAAGTATGAAAAATTTTCAAACAAAAGATCTTACTACTCAAGTGTCACAATATATTTTGCCTGTAGTTTCTTATTTCTTCTGTAAAGAAAATTATTTTCATTTCAGYTGAATTTTCAGTTTTCTTTACAACTTCTCATGGCTGGCTTTGTCCCAGCTCCAGMGTTTGCTGGGGCCCTGTGTGAGCCAACAGAACTCACCAGGTGGAACTCACCCAGCAAAGCAAACAAAAAGCTCAAGAGAGTGAGTTTTGTTGGGCTAACAGCCAAGGGTCTGGTACATTCCACAGCAGTACAAGTAAGGAGAAACTGGGTGCTAACAAGCTGATAGATCTGCTAGGATTTCACCGAACTTAGCCCTCCACTGAAGCTGATTGTCATCACCACAYTTCATGTATTTACTTAAGACACAGAGAAGGAAAGAGAGAATTTTGTATTGGTATGGGTTTTCTTSTTGTTGTTGCTTTTTTTAATCCAAGATAGCACAAGGAAGAAGGACAGACAGAAATACCTGATACCCAGAATAAAAATTTTCTGGGAATGACTGCTCTGACATCTTCCCTCTAATATTCCTCCAGACTTACTCATTTTATAGCAAAAGCTACCTCATCCTGCAGGCAACTGCAACATTGAGCTAGAACTGAAATTATCAGGGCATATCTAAYACAATTAACAATTCYACAGAGACCACATGCTGACATATACAGGTCTACCAAGGGCCTGGAKTATTTTCTTRGATACCTCCCCCWAAATGAAATGTGTGGTGCTCTAGTCTGAGTCTTGGAATCAGCTAGCTACATTAGGGTTAGGAGTCTCTCAAATATCTAACAGTATAATCCTGCCCTTATAGCTAAGRAAAAAATATTAACAAGGTGAGAAAATATTAACTATTCATAGTAAAGAGACTCCTTTCAAAGAGATTTCTTCTTACTTAAGTAAGTCAAACAGCACATTTTAATTGATACATTATATATAAGAATGTAAACAGCATGATCAAAATAACAATGGCACCAGAATTAGTAACAATATCACAACTATACTCTCTACTTAGTTTTTAAATGAGCAACCATGAAAATATCCACCTTTCTCACAAAACTGAAGAAAAAGGTCCTGTTACTGTTAATGTTACTGTTCTGCAAGAGCCCTGCAAGAGCAAAACACAGCAGGGGCRTATAAGTGGCCCTTCTGTTACACAAAGGAAGAAGCAACCAGAAAGGATTTGTTTCCAAAACATAAAAATTTGTAATCTATTTCACCCTTATAAGCTGGTATSAAGCAARGTACATTTCAAGAAATTTTTCTAAYAACAATTGACAGTGGGMAGAAAAAAGTCTTTTCAAAGATGAAAGGGCTTGCCTATACTTTTCTAGTTTTAACTGCAAATTCTTACATGATTTCATCATAATTGCATGGATGATTTAAAYAACAGGAAACCAAATAAACAAAGATTTTGAGAAAAATCAGGATTTATGCTGCCTCATCTTTTAGATATTCACAATCTGATTTCTCAAATTAAGCTTGCTTTCAGACTATTTGTGTATAAACACTTCTTCAYTATTCAAAATCTTTAAGAGGTCTTACACTGCATCTTCTGGGTTTACAAATTCCCTGTTGCTGCTAGGTTTTTTTTAAGAAATAAAAATTCAGTAGTGGGTGTGGTAAACTGTTTCCTCCACCACCACAAATTACTCAATGTCTCTTCACCCCTATGCTCAAAATGGTTAAATAAAGCAGGAATCTTTATTCTCCCTCCCACTAGTCTTATCTGAGGCCATTCAGCAGGGCTCAGAGACACAAGAATGAATTAAACTTGATGAATTAAACAAATGAAGAAAGAGCTTTGGAAGGYTGAGAAAAATAAAACTGGGAACTGGTTGGAAGGAGCAAATGTTAGGCTGGAACAAGAAATACAATTAGGCAGGCAACCAGCAGATGGGAAGGTGGGAAAAAACTAAAGAAATAGCACTTCCTTCCAAGCCAGCCTGTGACAGTTCACAGGTCATTAATCTGGAATCTAAAAAATCTAGAGAACTGTACCACTTTGTGGAAAAGGGACATTAAAAAGTGCATGTCTCCACACTCAGACAACTTTTAAAATTTAAACCATGAGTTATAATAAAATAACGATTAGAGCTCAAAATTGGCTAAGTGCTGCTGTGGAAATTCCAAACTAGAATATCCCTATTCAGCTTTTAACTGAACCCATAGCTCTGGCAATGATTTTTATAGGATACAACATCTCTTGGCATAGAACCAGCTAAGAGGAAAGAGCAAGAACTTAATGCTTTGGTGCTAAGACACATTTACAAGATTGAGGGATCCCAGCTAGTGCTCCAGTACTACAGTTCAAAATAGACCCCAGGGAAATTCTCACTGATTTCGCTGGAGTACTGCTTTCCACATGGCTGAGTTTTGTAGTCTGATGTTTYACCCTGCTATCCTGAAGATTTCCATGCAATCAAGCTCAAGGAGTTTCTCTTACCTCCTGAATAAGAGCATTATGTCGCAGCACCTTCCGTGCTTTCATGATCCGGACTATAGCAGCTTGGAGATACATTTTCCTGTCTTCATCCACAGCACTTCGGGTCTGCTCCATCTCCTGGGACACAGGAAGAACAGTAATGCTCAAAATAGTCAGACCAATAAAGACTGCATAAAAGTATCTTGAATCTATACTTTTTACTTTGCTGAAAGTGGTGAACTAATACAAAAAGGCAGGTGTAGTTCAATTCCAGGAAAAGCACATCCATAAATCAAGGGTATCAGATTTCATGAAAGTCAGTAGGAAGGTAGGAGAGAGGCATCTSAACCAACATTTTTGCTAGGGACACAAGCAAGCTGAATTGACTATAATGTACTGAGTTTGGCAGCACAAACCTATCTTRTACAAAATSCWGTGTCTTARGAGAAACTGAGAACAYRGATTTTATAACATTTTATAAAATGGACACAAAACCGTAGGAAAACAGTTGATTGGTTCTGCTGTTCTTGCACTAAGTTGCTTTTATGAACACCAGCAACAAAAAAGTCTCATGCATAGACTAAACAGCAATACCATTTGGTATYACCATTTTGTTTATCTTTTTCCTCKACTTTMTTGTTCCCTATTTCATCTTCTCTTGCCTATATTTTAAGTACGAAAAGACTGTTGCTTAAGCTTTACACCCACAGAATTTCTTCTGTAAATCTTAGGGAATCTGATATCTGCTTACACCAAACTAACACAGTAAATTCCATTTTAGAAAAATAAGCTTTCAAAGCTATTCAGGCCAGAAACACCAAAGAACACTTGCCTGTGGCGTGTCTTTCTGCATTGATGTGGTAATTTTAAACTTTGTTCGTTTACTGCTGAAGTTCATATTTAATGAAAACGTAGACTCTGTCTCTATATCTTCCTGCAATAGAGAATAATTTTTAAAAATCAGGGATGGAACCAGAAAATAGTAATTTACTTTGAAAAGTTGCAATTAGGGTCTTACATACACATAAAAAATTTCAAATTTGTAGTTGGAAATTCTAAAATGCCACTTCAACCAGGTCAGTTTTTAAAGCCAGTTTAACTGACCTAGAAATCACTATGAAGAAACTATGAAGAACTCTGCCATACAAGAATTTTATTAACAAGCAATTTCTCTTTTAATACTTCATCAGCTTATCTTAGTTGCACTCTCTATTTAATGTCATTATCTCTGTGCAAAGAAAGTACAATTTGCATTTATTTATGACAGCTYCTTAAAGGGGAGCTGCTGCTTTCATGATTTTTATGAAAGCTGTCTTCCAGAATTTAAGGAAAAGCATCTAAGCATTTAGTTATGTTGTAGCAGAAACAGCTGACAAACTGTAACTTCTGCAGTGCTCATCTATCTGCAGATTTCTAATTCTTTCCTGTCAGAACCTCAATTCCTTTCCATACATATATATATATATTTACATTCAACACATCATGACTGGATAGATCTCTGTGGTTTCCAGGCAAGAGTCTGTACAAGTATTACCAAGTTTCAGCAGAATAAAGTTACTGGGATTCTGAGACCTTGGAATCTTGCCAAGATTCAAAGCACAAGCATTTTAATAAACACAGAAAATATTTATCTAAATATGCCTTTAAACCAACATTAACTCTAATTTTATATCTTGCAACAAATAGTCTTTGTTACAATATATATAAAAACCAGGATACCAGGCATAGTATGGAAAATATAACATGAAAGGGGAAAGACCAAGAGCTTTAAAAATAATACACTAACAAAAAAATGGGGTAGGATTAACATTATTCTGCTGACRTGTTTGAATATAAACCAAAATAAATTGTGTATTGAGCATGAACYCAAAAAGCTTGATTCTAATGAATCAATRAAGATTTTGCCCAAAGCTTCTCATGCTCTTTCCCCCACAGCTGTTTAAAAAAATCAACAAACAAAAGCAAACTACAACATTTACTACACTGYGCCTTTCTRTTTGGCTCAGATACAGGTAAAGAAAAGTTTGTGTATTGAATTCCACTGCTTAAGCCACTGAAGCTCACTTGTTTATTTAATAAGTAAGCTGATAGACTGTCTACAGATCTGCTATCACATTGCTGGATGGAGTRCAAAGAAAACAGAAATAGTAAAGACACTTGAATACAACAGTCYGGAAGGTAAAGAACTGGAAAATGCAGTGGTAAACAATAAAAWGTAGAAGGGTTAGAAAGCTGTATTATTCCTTCTTCTATGACATAAGCTCTAAGAAACTGGGTGAACCTTATACAACAGACATAAATAAATGTAAATCCTTTAAACAACAGGCAATGTTCTAAGATTATTAAAGGTCTCACTGTTTCCTGTAATAGCTCCCAGTGTTTTATTTGACCCATGGTTTAACAGACATCTTCCCAGCAATTGTTCCAACCTGAGCTCATTTCTAGGTATTGGAAGCATGTCCTATGCCTCAGCCAAGCATCAGATCTTCCTTGTGATCTCACCTTCCATTTTCTAAAATTTTCCTGGTTAAAAACAAAAGCAGCTATCAGAGCAGCTTTGGATTTCTTCTAGTAAGTGAATTGAACAGCTTATCTCAGATTCTTGTATCTGATACTGTCTGCAAAGTGGGATTTCTGGGTCAGCTGGAAGCACATGCTAATGTCTGTATGGGATGCACAGCACTTCTTGGGTGTTTCTTACTTAACAGCGTAAAGTCTGTGCCCTYTGCTGTATGGAAAAAGGTTTCACATAGGCTATACAGAAGGATGAGACAGAGTCAGAAAAAGAAGCATCAATCATTGCCTTAATCACAAATAAAGCTCAGATATTACTGGAATTCCAAGAAACTCATGGAATGGTAARTCTGGCAAATTGCAGCAAAAATCCCMTCACAGAAGTCCCCCTTGCTCTCTTTCTTGCTCCTGTAATCTGTCAGCAAGGAAGAACACGGTTGCTGTTGCTTTCAGTCTCTTAATCCCACAAAYGTATTTTAGGATCTCTGTAAGACTCTGGTTTACCACTTAGGCTCCTTCCCATGATTCAGTACAACTTTGAAAGCAAGGCAACAGAAACAAGAGAGAGTCCCTGCATTATCACCTTCTCATGCTGCTACAGGCATGGAAAGCCTGTATGACAGGCACTCTACTTCCTCCTGTCTCTTTCCTAATAAGTAGAGAYTTACAATTTTTCACAAGGGTCAAAAATAAAGCTTACAAAAATAAAAGTAAACCATGGATATTAAAAAAAAGTGCTCAACAAATATCAGAATGACAAGACTGAAAAAATGAAACTTTTTTATATCATGATGGCATACCTTGTCTGAGTCATGGTTGATCATTTTGACATCAAGCAAAGATTTGATGGTTTTTGTCAGTTCCTTCTCATTCATTTGTGTACTGTCCTGAAGCTCCTTGTAACTGACAGTCTCACTGTTGTTGAAGGCAAGTAACACTGCCATTTGGTATGTTGTGACCATGGCTACATAAGGTTTGCACAAATAATTCATCTTTACTTCACCTGTAATGATATGAGTAGTATTTTATAAACTGATGAAAGGTGCTGAAAAGTCATCTGAAGCCTARCTTCTAAAGGTCCTCCTACATTTCTAGACTTTCACCCCAAGTCTTCATTTAACACTTGAAATGGAACAAATGACAACTGATGCTGTGAATTTACACATACACAATGTGGCCTACAACACCCCTCACCCTGATTAACTATGAATAGTACACAAATAGGTGAATATAATATACAATGATTAAAAAAACCAAAAGAAAYTCCAAGTAGCCTCAACACATTGCAATGCATTAATTTCAATTAACAGCTTACACAGAATACTGTTTAATGGGAAAGTTGTTTAAAGATTTAAAAACAAAGTAAAATACTTGTCCATAAAAATTTTTTCATATTCTTACATTTTATAAATTCCCATGAAAACAAAAAGCTCTGAAGAAATCTATCTGAAGGCAGATTTAGATTTTCTGTGCAAAGGTGAGTGTGTGTTAACAGCAACCCTCTATTAACAGAACTAGATTTTCATTACATTACATTGTTGTAGGCTAGCATGGTTTTCAGCTCCATGTGATATGTTGCAGTGCTCAGTACTGAAAGCATTTAAAATAAAACATGACTGACCAACACTTACTAAAATAAATTATAATTTAGTTTACATCTTCTAAGGTATTTTAACATATATTCCTATACAGTAAATTTAAGTATGTATTTATGCAGATGCTCACATACTTGAGTAAGATAGTACAATATGTGTTCTTAAAATTATTTAGTATTTATTTAGTAAGGAACATCTATACTACAGAWGCAATTCCAGGGCAATTGTTATTAACTCAGCAGTTCTGCAGTGCTTTTCTGCAGTTAAGAACACACAACCCYAGTTTTACTTGGATTTAATAAATCACAAGTTTACAAAACACAGATTTTGGAAATTCTAAGCAGTAAATATTAATTTATAAAACAAAATATATGCAAAACAATGTTCCAACTCCCCAATTTTTTGTCATTTGAAAAGAACTTTTAGCAAGAACTGTTACATCATAAGTTTAGCAAAGCACTTATTTTTACCTGTACAAAGATAATGTAACCAAGTAAGCTTCCTTCCACTAAAATGCTGACTGTAAAATAATTCAAACTGCAAAACAAAATGAACATCAATTAGTCACACCTATAACTACTCACAACAGTTTATATCACCCTACCACCCTAATCATGTCCATCACACTGGATGTAAACATTGCAGATGAATTCATGACAGCATTTTCCTTTACATGATGAGWGATGACTGAATCCTAATTTAAGGTCTACCTCTGGTAATGAGAAAAACTTAATGAGATTCAAAGAATCTTTCCCTAAAATGGGATCAAACTCCCTAAACTCCACAATGCCAYTGTGTACACACACTAATGTGCCTTTTTCTGGTTTGTTCTGGCAACTCTGATTAACATTGAATGAAAACAAAAACAGGGATTTTAGATCTCTTTAAGAATCAGGTGTTTCCCCACCCACAAGCTTGCACAGTATGAAAACCAGTATTTGTACACCACTCAGATAAATACACATTTACAGGAAGCTCCAGCAGTCTCAGAAAAAGCTGCTGAAGAGATTGCCCAGTTACAGAAGTACYCACACACTTTGGAGTGCAATTGCAAAACTTTTTTTTTTTTYCTAAATCCTTGCCAGAATCCTAAGAGAATTCACTCCATGGGTCAAATGATCAAAAGGGACATTAAATAAAGACATTATCAGACAATTGTCAAAGACTCCCCCCTCACAGTCATGTTCTGTTTYTTTAAGGAATTCTAATTTAAAGCAYTGATCTCTAGCTAGGTGACATATGAAAAACTTTGCTCCTTTGAAAYGGCAAAACAGTAAAATTAGGCAACTCAGACTCTGATCTGCTTCTTATAAACAATTCTCTACCAATTTTCCAACTGAGGCACAACTGGACTATATAAAATAGGACAATRCTCCTATTTTAAACCCACAAAGACAGCAAAATCTCACCAGTCACCTAGTGATCCTGTAACCTGGGTTGGAAACTATTATATTGCTAAAACCAAGTGCCACTTAAGTGGAAATTAAAGCTGAATAAGTAGTCCTGAAACTTAGTAGTAATACAACAGAAAGATCCTTCACTACAGAAAAATACATTGCCATTGTAACTTACATTTGATGTAAGTTAAACAATWTAAGGTRTAAAAAGTGCTATAAAAATCTCTTMTGTCCAAYACAAAATTTGTATTGCCTAAATTGTACTTCACCATTAGCAAAGATCAACACAAATGCTTTGTATTTTAACAAACATTGTACAGGTAACATTTAGAATACAATAATACATCAAAAGCAACAAATACCTCTACAAAGCAGAACTAATCACATAAGAAGAAAATATTGGGCTAAAGCAAAATCTTTACTGCTTTGAGAAATCATAAAATGAACTTCAGAGAAGTTTGCATGAAGCTTGACTTTGAACAGCTTCTATGAAACAGGGAACAAGAAACCTGTATWTGCATCTTAATCTGCTATTAACACAGTTCAGATTTAATATTAGAATCTTCTTTTATCTAAATATTAGGAGTTGGTTTTGAAGTGAAGAACCAACCTAGTTCATTTGATTGCATTTATTAGCACCTCTCCCAGCAATCACAAAGTGTAGAAGAGAGATGTGAAAAAGCTACAAAAATACATAAATAAATTCAGTAAGGTGTTTGGGTGGCCCTTCCATATTGCATATGGACTGGAAACATGACAGCCATCATTTACAATCAAAATGAAGCAGCYCAAGATTTTCTCTGTTAGAGTGATGATTTCTCATTTGGAGTTTACATTTTCCACATGTTTACAGGAAGCCTCCTACTAACCTACCATCTGTACACTTTTTTCCAGTTCCTGAGGAATTGCAAATGTAGAAGAAGGAGCCTGAGTTAGAGGCCATGCACCAGCCTAAAATTATTGGGAAAAGAAAAGCATTAACATTTTCATACAACATACATATTAAGAGAAAGGTAACATCCATACTCTTCAGTGGATGCATAGTGCACATTATATCATAAGGTAATCAATCAATTGACTCAGGAAGTTTTACTGATCATTTTTTACAGCACCTTCTGCACTCCCCACTAATTGAGACTGAAATTTTATATCACTATTGTTTAGGGACCAAGTGGGTTGATTTTACAAAGAAACACTAGGAAACTAAGTAATTCCACAATGATCACAAGCCATCAGTTTCCATATAAAGAAGTATTCATAATTAGAAARATTGTATATTTCTTATCAGAACATAAAAAATAAGTACAAATAACTCAGCAGTAATAAACATACATTAGTACCTGTAGAACATATATCTGAAAACTAATTCCCAAATCAATGATTGTGTCCTGGTTTTTGATAAAGTTGTTGAATTTATTGTTGAGATCAGCACTAACACTCATGTCTGTATACATTCGATGGAGCTTGCTGGTAAATTCATAACCACAGGCTTGCTGTGAAGAAATAATGTAACAGGTTTTAAAGTGAAAACAGTACTCATCATATAAAGTATGTTCCCTCACTAATACAATATGAAAATCTAGTCAACAGAAGTATTATTATATTTACAGAAAACACTAGTTACAATAGAAACAAACATTGTAAAATAAAATTATCACATTTATCTTAGTTTCACCTTATATACATTAACCTATATGAAAAATGTTGTTTCATAAAATCAAAAGATAGACATGTTTATGAAAGTCCTTGGTATTTTTTTAATGTTAACATGAATGATTTGAACACAGCTATTAAAATGATCCAAAACCTCATTAAAATATCAAATGCCTTTTATCTTTCACAGACTAGCTTTTGCTTTCAGCTATTGGAAACAGATTTATTGATTGCTAARTTATCTCTGGCACCCTCTGCTGCTCCCTCTCAACACTACACACWCCTACATTTGTTTATTCTGTGTTAGAAGAATATTACCTTACCTTTAGTTTATTTATCATTGCTTCTTCAGAATCCATAGACATAGACAAACCATGAATTAATCTTTTTGCCAACATTCTGGCATAGAACTGCATTAAAAAAAAMCAGAGATGGAGATTTTAAGAAGCATAACCACATTCTTCAAGTATGCTTTAAATGTGACATTTTAACCATTACTGAATAGGACAAGTTACCTTTTGGAATACATCTTTGTCATCAATGTACTTGAAAACAGTAATGAAACTTGTAAGCTTGTCTTCTACTTCATTCTCTGTCATTCCTTTTGCTGATTTCTTTAACAAGTTGTCACAGTATTTGGCCAGCTCAAATTAAAAAAAGAAAAATCAAACCCAAATCTACTTGTCAAACTTGAGAACAAACATATGCCAAGGTATTTCCAAATTTTTACAATAGCTCAAACACAAAATGAGTCTCACATTCTATACAAGGGTTGTGTTCATGGGCAAACAATAAATACATTCTACATCCACAGAAAATACAATCTATATCAATCATTAGAACCATAGCAATTAGCACACTCACAGAATGTTTGTGCAGCTCAAGCTGTTACTGCTGAAATGCACACCTGAGTGTGACCCAGAGCTGGAGATGCATGTGAAGGACCCCATGGCAATTCCTTTGATGGTTTTACACAGGAATTATTACTCTGTGTGTGCATCACTTACCAACTCAGGTGCTCTGCAGATGGACTTGGGCTCCCGGTAGTTAACKACTGATGTCAAAGCCTGCAGGAAAACATGCAAAGAGAAAAATTGTCAATGACTGCAACCTTTTTCTTTTATGAAATTTGAAGAAATAAAAAAAAAAATCCTCAGGGCTAAGACCATCTGAGATTCTATAAAACTGAACGACACAAAAGAGGATGAAAAAAGAAAYAATTAATAAAAAGGTTTAAATTACTGTTTTCTGAGAATTTGGTTGTTAAACATTTTTAAGTTGATAGTTTAGTAAAAGTGGAAAGAGTAGAGCAGGACAAATAATTACAGAAAACCAAAGAGCAAATTATGTTCTCATTAGAAACTTCACAAAAGTATGAAGATTTTGGTATACAGCAGTATTATGGTAAAGAAAAACCTGAATATGATGAAAAACGAAAGAGGCAATAGCAGTTTAGAAATGAAAAAAGCTTATCAAAATAATGGAGTTTCTAAACTACATGTCACATTTAAATTAGAGTTGTAAACTAACAGTGAACCAAAAATACTGCATGACCATAGTTCCCAGGAATTATARTTCCTCTGTAGAAGGAAAATCTTGTTGCTATTATTACAAAGACAAACTGATGAGGAACTCTTTTGTACAATACCTCAAGATTCCAAAATTTGCTAATARGTCCCTAGAATTCCTCTGAGAAAARAATGCACAACTTGACAAGAAATAGRAAACTCTWTAAAGCTTGKAGCACTCTTTTGCAMTAATACTGGAAGCAGCAATARCAATTTTGATATCCACCATTAAAAATTATCAGCAAATTAATGTTTTAAGTATTTATTGTAAGAAGGATCAATGAAGTGAAGAAGGGATGTATTTAAGAAAAAATTCATTGCCTAAGTGCCAGCAAATGAAGTTTTCAGTCTTGTGTTACTCCACCTTCTGGTACATGACATTAATTGCAATAGAGAGAGAAATGTATTTGGTATTAAGTATTTGTTGTAAAATGCTATATAATTATTTTATCAATGTCACAAATACAGATRGGTAACTACTATTGGTACCATCACTGGAATCTTCTCCATTATGCCTTTTCAGGTTAATCTTGACTGAAAATCATCAAAGCTTAGACTCTGACATTAACTACAAACTGCAAGTACTGCACACACTACAAAAGAGCAATGAACTGTATGTRTGCATCCTGTGAAAGGAAATTAAAGAAAGATATCTATTAGTTATAATTAATAATGATTAATATTAAAATTTATGATAATTAGAACTGTAATTTTCAACACCTGTATGGCTATGCATTTCAAATTAAAGAGCAGCAAGCCTCTTTCCCTATATTTATTATTTAAATTCAAGTGCAGCTCTCTCCTGGAAAAAGTTACCTATCATGGCAGTGACTGAAGTAATATAAAGTCTCCAGATATTCTTYACAGTCAACTTGAAAAATCTAAGCAAAGATTCTGTGGGAGTAATACTAAGAGCATCAGAGATAAACATTATTTCAGCAAGCAAATTCAAGTTCAAGTGCATGTAAGAATTACCAAACCTCSTAAACCCCACCAGTTACCTAYTTATTACCTGCACTTATATTTACACTGAATGGATCAGCAGCATTTTTGTGTTTTGAAATATRATTGACAGAAAGGTCTTTCTTTCAGAAAACAAGTATTAAAGTGGTCCCCTTTAATATATCTTTTTCCCCTGCACTGGATTGTCCTTGGCTCCATTGTATTTCTGAACTAGAAAGACTGCATATGAACTATCATTGAACATGTGTTGATGCCATGAAGAGTTTAGGTGAGCCAGAATGAGGGTCCTGGATTTTGTTTTTCAATGCTTTGTTTGCTTAAGTAAAAATTACCTTGTCAAGGGCACTCATRAAGTGTTGATCACCATTCAAAACAGTGTTGATCAGTTGAACAAATTTACTATGTACTTCCAAAACTGACTCCACAAACTGAGTTGGCATCTAAAGAGGGTAGATGATAAAACAGAAAGCAAGTTAGTGAGAAAAGCAGTAGTATCTAACAAACATATCTACATTAGTTGTAGATTTTTTACTAATTACTCTTTTTTGAGAAATTTAATACTACAGTGATTTTTGAGAGGATRGATTCCACACTGCTGTACTCTCACACTGTGATGCTAGGGCAGGTTTTGGAAATAAAAAGTCTAGGCTACATTTACAGTCCTGCTATCCAACCTACATTTGAATCTATACTGCTCTCATGCCATCTAATTTTTCCCTAAAATCCTTTATTAGCCTTTTCAAAAATSATTAATGCTAACATAAATACAGCAATCAAGCAACTGATATAATAAATTGCTGCTTTTCCTACACAGTGACTTGAGAGACAGAAAATCTGGATGATCCCTTTACATTTTCCTGCACAGGACAGTTACCAGTTAAATTTCATGCATCATTCTGCATAGAAATGACTGACATGAGCTGGAGGAGTCCCTACACACAAGCTGGCAGGCACAAGTGCAACAGTGTGCAAGGCACTGGTTCTGTARCACAACTCCCCAAGTACATTTTTAGGCCACACATCAAAAATTATCTACATAAGGTTGTGAATTGTCACCACCCCAATGGGTCTGTATTTATTTCCCTGTGTAAATAAGTTCAATAAACCTAACAATATCTGAAAGCTACTACTAAAGACTTCAGTCCCTTTTCAGCATGCACACAGGAGTCAGAGAACAGTAAGAGAGTGATTGTACAAGAGCTTGTGTTTCTGTATTATTATAGACAGAAACACTGGATAGCTGAAGTCACCATCCTAAAGCGAGCACAGAGTTAGACAGCAAGATGCACACATGCACCAATACAATGTCAAATGAAAGCCTGCTGTCTGTCTCTGAACAGCAATGCTGGAAAAACAAAAATGGAACTGAGGAATTTAAACAGACATGAACAGAAAAGAAGTTTAACATGCTTTAGTAAAATAAATTAGATAATAATATTTTCAGAAACTGCATGAAAATATAAAGCAAAATTACTACAAAGCTATTATGAAAACCACCACACTGAAATCAGGACAGATGTCAAGTCTTTACAAAATGGAAACATTGGCTCCTAATATACSAGAACAGCAAATGCCACTGACTTAAGAGAAATTCAGGAAAAAAAAGGCATACATGGAACAAAAGGACCTACTTGCCCTGGCASTATTAAGCAAACAACAATGAGAAATATCTAGCTGCAGTTGTTTCTGGTTAGATCACAACAATTACAACAATCAGCTCTCAGGACAGATAATTGTGGCAGAGCTAACCATGCTGATGAGAAGTTACAACTTATCCATCATGTTCCAAACCAATTTTATGTAGGCAAAATTATAAAAAAACAAGCAGGATAAACTAACAGGAAAAGGGCAAACACTTAATCAAGAATTTTAATCAAATAGTCATTTCAGCTGCCTGAGGAAACTCACRTTTTCCTGAGAAAGATTGCTGGTTGCTCTAAGGCCCTCATCATGGATATGGTTTTGTAGTTCCTGAATCATATGAGGTAAACCACTTGACACAGCACGAAGCAGAGTATACATATTTGCCATGTCTGTAACAGAGATACATTTTTATAGAGTGAAACACTTAGAAACAATAAAAATTAACACTTAATATAGTGCTGTAATTTCACACAGAACTTTTTAAAGACTGAAACAAGCCCAACTGTTTCGAAAGAAGAAACTTAACATACATTGGATCACTGACAAAAGAAAAAGAGGAAAGAGTAGGCCTATTATCAATATTTACTTAGTCCTGCCATTGTGACTACCTCACTCTTCCAATACAGCTTCTTTAGGAGAGACTCTAAGAAGAGAGGTGGGCTGGTGTGGAGAAATAGTGTGCCAGTTTATTTTAAACCTTGGCCTCCCTAAATCTCCCTTAGCAGCAGCTGACTAAAATCAGTTTAGATAGCTTCTTAACTTTTTATTTGCCTCCAGTGGTAGCTTGAATTTTTTCTCAGGTGAGAAAAGTTCTAAACAAGCAACCRCTATTTTTATTATATTTTACCACTCCACACCCCCAAAAAAGAAACTAAACAAAACAGATCCAAATTGTGATCAAACTCAAAAAATTCCCTGGAAACTGAACATATCATTATTAGATACAATTTGAGTTTGACTGTGAAAAATAATTTCTTTCACATAAGAGATACCATCTTCCGTGCAAGAATAAACATTCTTTCAAAGGTAAGAGGCATGTAGTCATTGGAAAGCATGTTTTTTTTTAGTTAGACAGGGAATATAACTACAAGAGCATCTCCTTCTGTAAAAAGGATTCAGGATGAGAGGTCACAAAAGATTCAGGAYAATAAAAAGTGGTTATGAAAAGAAGCCAAAATATTTTATAAGCCTGACCTGTTAAGTGATGACGAAGAAATGAGTTAAGAACAGCCACTGGTTTACAAATTAAACATAAACATAAAATATTATCAATTCTACAGGACACTGGACTTCAGTTTTCAAAATGACTAAGACAAGGAGAGAGAAAGAGTATTAGCTGAAAGAAGGGTTGTTAAGAGGAAAAAGAAGGTTTTGACTATATACTTGGAAGAATAAAAATTAGTTAAATGCTAGAAGAAAAATGTCATTCAGGATTTAGTGGCTATTTCAAGATAAGTAACATTAGTTGAAAATGCTTATGTGCACAGAAAGTCATTGAAAAAAGATAGGCAATTACAATGCTAAGTGAATAAAACAAAACCCACTTCAAATCTTTTTGTGAGCAGTGAGACTTACCACTTCTTTTCTCTTGTCTGATAATATTGTGACATTCTGCATGTAGAAACTGCAAGTGATCAGCTACCATCCTCTGTTGGCATTCATGAGTCACTTTGCCATATGAGCTGGGATGCAAGTACTTATGACATCTCATTTCTTCATCTTTTAATCTACCTAAAACCTGCAGACAAGAGTTTGAACTGTTGAACTGTGAGCTGAAGAAATACTGACAACTAGCAAAGTACCAGAACATACAACAGTGTATGTATGTGGAATGAGAAACAAGAATAAGTAATAAAGTTTAAAAGGAACTTGTGCAGGAAGTTGAAAAATTAAATTTATTCTTCCGAATTAGGCTATTACTGAATGACTACAATGTAGTCTAACTAGGCTTGGTCACTATTAGATGTCTACCAGCATTCCACASTTTTCATCTAGAAATTTCTTGTTCCCTTTAACCTTGTGACCAGTCTTCCCCAACTCCTCTTATCATACTTCTTATTCCTTCTGAGAAAGTTTTACAATACCTAATAAAAAGAGAACTCTAAGAATCACTTTACTGTTCCAAGTCCATCTGCTTGTACATAAACATCTGCTGAACAGGTACAGGAGTACATCTGAGCTATTAATAAAAGCTCCTTTTATAACTCAATGAAGGAAATAGGCTTTATCATAAGATAAGTCATATGAATACTGCCATAAAAGCACTTACACCCTGTGAATRTCAGGGAAGTCTAGGGAGAGAAGTGCAGCTGCAGAGTGCTAGTGATGGGCAAAACTGCATTTGGTTTAGTTGAAGTCTTAACCTGCCCCTGAATTTCACACAGGTGTGCAACCATTAGCTTAAAAGCAATTTCACAGCCCTCTTCTCAACTCTTCTGCCTTGTAGTGTGGACAGTATAGGACCAAGAACTGACTCCTAGTGTTGTATCAATCTTTGTTTTCTCTAACAAGGTATAAGAATTACAAGTAATTTAACCACAACATAACTTCATGCACCATAAAGCAAAAAGAAAGAAAATCCACCTCAGAATATGCAATTTTTAATAATGTTTTGTAACAACTTAGGAGTTTTCCCTAACCACATATTGCTAAATGTCACCCTACTCCAAACTGAAAGAAAACAAGGAAGTAAGGAAGTAATACTGATCAACCTGATATGTTTTATTTTTTGTTTTTTTCCACTTTTCATGCCATTGAGTCATCACTTACTTTGATACTGACTGTCCATCCAAAGTTTGTAGYTTAWGTTCARATTAACYATGTCACTAAAAAATACCATTTCAATTGCATGAAAGCATAACACAAAGAACAACAATGAGAACTGTAAAGGACAACATGTATCATCAGTAAAATTATTTTAATTATTGCATGTGTATTGAAGAATCTCTTACCTTCTCCATGTACTGTGAGCAATTTGACTCTTGCAATAAGTTTGAAGCTTCTTGTTTATAATACTCCCCTGTTTCATTCAGAAAAGGAAACTCAAAAATTTCCTGATAAAACTGGAAGAGAGAATTTTTTTAAAGAACAAATAATGTATATACTAGATTGACATGCCAGATTAAAAATACACAATCAGAAATGTGTATCTACCTTTAGGGGGAATTTTTTCTTATACTGTTCAACATGAACAAAGGAGTTAATAACCCCATGGATTACTTTCTGGTTTGGGTCTTCTCCACAGCGATCACTGAAATAGACAAAGCAAACATTCATGAGAATGCAGGTCTCTGGTGTAACCCATCTATAGCCAAATGAAATAAAATTGGATGAAACATTTTCCAGTAAACTCYTCTGCTCAAATTGGCTAAATTAAAGAAGATTAATCTTAAAATAAAAAATGCATTTCTTTCTCTCGTATACATTTAAATTGTTGAGATAGTTATTCATAAACTGTTCAAAAGCATTTAAAGGTCATGAAATTTCCAAGTATTTGCTAAGGATATAAGTATTCCAAAGTACATATTCCAAGCAAGTAGCTAAAAAGCTACATTTCCATAGCCTTTATTACATAGACCACCTTCACACTCCTGTCCCTTTCAAAAAATCCATCCTTTTTACCAGCATCACAACAAGAAGCATGCTGTTTTCTTTTCTGGACAGCTACTATTTAACATGCAGGTTTCAAGTGGAATAAATAACACACCTGGCCCATTGTCACAATATTTAATCATACATCAAAAAAGGSAAAGCTTACATCTTCCAGTCAAGTCCTTAACTTCAAATGAAGGGGGTGAAGAAGAAAAYGTTGTCTTTAGTACCATTCAGGTGAAAATACAAGTAATTAAAATGAGAGTTTTTCATGTTACAAACATTAGTGTTCAGTCCTTTGCAAAGACTGGAAATAACAAATCCAAAGCAGAAACTTCCTCTTAAGACATGAAAAGTTCTAAAAAAAGACCACTTTTCATATGTACTTTAAAACAAAATAAAAAAAATATTCCCTAACTCTTAAGTTGTTAAATAGGACTCAAATATGAATGACAGAAGTATATTTATGATTAAGCATCAAAGACAAACAGTACTATATACCCGTTTAGGCTGGGGTGAAATGGCAGAGAAGTAATTTTCCTAATGTCATTTATTTAGGTTTATAATCAGAAAAAACTTCAGAGGATGCCCATGAGCTGTGGGGGTTTACCAGGACAGCCACACSAGCAGTCATTGTATTATGCACACCAGACCATCTTCATGCATTTCCAACAGTTAATTATGGATATTGCTTTCAAACACTACCGTTTTCTCAGATGTGAAAACTTAAGCTTGTGATGGGTGTAAAGAATTAGCTCTCKTAACAGATTATGAACAGTCACTGTATGGTTTATGCAACTTTAATACCCACTGCAAATGAACTGAACCAATGGGTTCCACCAGGTATGGTCTGATTTTTTTGTCACCCAGGGAACAGGAAGATTTTCTCTGGTTGGGGGAGATGAACCAATGGAATAAACCTGTGTTTGGGTACATGTAATGACACCCTGCATCCTTGCCAACATCTCTCTGCAGGGTCTGGTTTATGATGGCAGAGGCAGCAGCACAGAATCATAGAAGGGGAAAGTGAAACATCTGCCCTGGGTCTGCAGCTCGATCCCAGAGGGGCCCAGGAGCATGGAGAGTTGCAGGATGGATGCATGCAGCCTGTGAGCACAGGGCCAGGCCAYGGAGCATAGGAAGCCACAGAAATAAAAGCTGAGCATATTACAAAGCTCTGKCAAGAGACAGCCCAGCCCAGCTCCCACATGCAGGACTCTGGACCTGGAAAGGAGCCTGGACCAGGCACACAAACACACTGCTGGAGGAACAGAGCAAGTCCCAGCTTCCCTCTGCTCCGTTCAGAGGCCACTGGAGACCTTAGCCCATACACGTGGGAGGGGAGGGGGCAGCAATGGCCACACCAAGGGGACTCAAAGGCCAAGGTACATTAGGAAAAGGCTGTATAAGTACAGGAAACATGCTCCACAGAGCTGGAAGGAAGGAAACAAGCTTTTGAAGCAGAGGTCAGATGGCACAAAGGTAATAAATGAAAACAAACCCAGCACAAAACAGGCCTTGCCTGCTCTGGCAGCCACTTCAGGCTTTTATTTACRCTTCTGCTCCCAGGAATGTGCAGTGCAAATGTCAACAAAATTTGACAGAAGTTTTAAGGACAACTTCCACAAAAGCYGTAGTAGTAAGAACAACTGCCACACTAAAGTGGAATTGGTGACCCTGCAGAGGTAGAAGTCTATGAAATGTTTATTTTCCTTCTAGGCAGCAGTCAGCAAGCAATAGAGGTGCATAAAGCCACAGAAAAACTACAACACAGATTGAAGCAGGGATGGCACAGGATACCTTGGGTATAAGGGTATGATGATATTTGGAAAGGAATCTAGATAAAAAGATAAAGGGCTAGAAACACAAGTTCCACTAGTTCAGGTGGTGACAAGTTATTTTTTCCCAAAATAAATGGAGAAAGCTACAAAACCCATGCACAAGAAAATTGTGCTGGTTTATATTAACTCCATCTTGTTCCTGTCTTCAGGCTCAAGCTAACAGTGGATGTTCAACGTGTATTGTACAGTGTATTACTACAGCCCCAAAGAAGAACATTTTTWAAATTTCAGGTACAATAACTAAGTATCAGATCCATTAAAAAAATGATTCCATCACTCAAAAGAAGTGCTCTGCTGTGTCAGACCAAGGGTCTTTCATGGCCAATTACCTACAGAATTCATTTGAATTAGATAAGCCTGTTCCAAACACTTTGACAAAACTTCCAATAGCTTTAACTTCAAACAAATGGTACAGATAACGTATCAGCTTAGACAGGATAGGAATAGGTCCAGTTAGTTAGAAGGTGTTAGCTATCTTTAGTAGAGAAGCCTCTCTCAGTTAGTCTGTGCTAATCACACTGTCATCTGAGATAGCACCTGARTAATTTCTGTATTATTTGTTTAAGAATTTCATTGATGAATTTTCTCACAATTCAAGATTTTGTTGGCTTCCTGTTGTGTTGAAACAAAAATGCTGAAGTTGATATTCAGCTTGCCTTGKAGAAGGAGTGCTTGGGCTAGAGGGAAGGGGAAGAAAGTGTTATACTCAGAACTCTGTAWTAGGAGTGCAGTCAGACAAGAATTTAGAATTTAGATTTAAGAATTCTCTGCTGTTCAAGGGGGCTAATCCTGCTCACTTTTGCTCAGTCACAGGCCTCCATCTCTCTTCCTTTGCTGTGGCATTTATCTAAGGCTTTGCTGAATTGACTTGTTGTGCCAATCTGGTGAAACATTAGCCAAGACGGTTTTCTGTGACATTAGCAATTGCGCTGGGTCACTGAGGAACTAAGTGAGCACCAAATTCAGCACATGAAAGGTAACAGAGCACAGCCTGCTCCTGTTCAGTGTCAGTAAAATCTTATATCAGTTTAGCCATCTTGTTCAGCTGACACAGAAGCCACTACTTGTATTTCTTTATTTTCATGTACCAACAACGGTTTATTGTCAATTTTAATGTATAATGTATTGCACAAGTTTATAGCTTCTAAAATGTTGGTGTGCTCAAGGCAGTAGTCAGAAGTCTTTTTAAAAGTCCATTTAAATACATTGATAAAGTAACATTTGAAAGAAGAATTTGTGGCTCTGCTTCTCTACCTTTTCCAGTGCAGCAAGAAAGCTACTTTTATATGCAACAATTGACTGCAGTGTTGGCTATCTACTCCACATACTGTTGTATGCTACACAAACTTCCTGCCTAGAAGTAGTTAAACTGTCCTGGCTACATTAACTTACTTATTTAAAGCATTGTAATAAATTGAACCATGCACAAACAAGTACTGTGAGGAAGATGTAGATAAGAGGAGTTTTTAAGCATATACATGTATTAGTAATTTTATTAAAATTTTTAGGTTACATTATTCCCATACATATTCTTGCATGTCTGACAGATATAACTTATGGATATCCACCTTGTTTAATCCCTGAATTACTGAACTCAATGCCAAAAGACATTTAAGTCACTTGCAGCAGCATCTTTAAAACTGCCTCTTCAAGGTTGCATTGACCACTGAAATTACAGCAAAGGACAGCAACAAGCCTATTGTTACATGCACAGGCCATCCTCATGGCACTGCATTTCATGACAGCAGGAAAAAAACAGCTACAAGAGGTAGTTCTCTCTAATGTAATTCATTAAATGATATGTAGATCATGAAGTGGCTAAAAGAACCTTAATGTGAATTATTGGATGTATATTTTGAGAAGCAGAACTGAACTGACTTCTCTGAGATCACACAAAAGACTCCCTAATAAAGAATGGGAAAAAATCCAAATTCAGCCATTAGAGAGAATGACCCAAGTTTTATTGCAAAGTTTCCAAATGGTTTAGTAACAAAGAGTCTCAAATCCAATGCCTCCCAAAGCCAGGGACAGCCTTGATCAAAACACCCTGGGGAGCTCTGCAATCAGCCTCAAGCTAAATACAGACCATTATTTTAAGGGTCATCAGATGTCTGTTGAAGAAGGTTTTCACAGACATTTCCATTCTCACCCACCAGTGAAATATATACATTAACTGAGACAAGTCTTCAGCATCACTGTGCTTGATGTAACAGAGGAGAATGTTTTTCACCATGAATTAGGGAATCTCCATTTAGTAAAAATAAATTCTTAGTGTAAAAATGGATAAAGCACTATTAGTCCTGGTTATAGAGGAACCATGATTCAACAACTGGAAGCAAATAAACACTTCCTGGCTTCAGCAATGCCATCCAAAAGAGACATATCGTTACTTTGTTGTCGAATATTTAATTCAGGGATGAAAAATACAAATAAACTATTAAAATTAGGTTTTCAATGCCTTACTACTTTTTGTCTGACCAAGTGCATGTTCAAGGAACCACAATCTGCCAAATTACCTCTCTCTCAGTTTACCTACACCAGTCTGGTCATCTGAGTAACCACTTAAAAAACCCCCCAGTCATTAGGCAACTCCAGAGTTATCCTGAACAGTGGTAGGAGTGCAGAAACTGATAAAACTTACAACTACACACAAGACCTGTAGTAGATCTCAGATTTTTTGTTTATTCATAAATTAGAAGATCCTTTATAAGTTAAATAAAAATTTTAAAGCAAAGCTTTCTAAGTCCCAACCTCTTTGGCTTTGTTTGGAAGTAAAAGAAAGATATTCAGAAATAAAAGAATCACTTTCCCTCAAACTGCAAAAAATAATTGTCTTTATTTCATTCAAGTTGAACACAAAAAATGTTAAGTGAAGGTACTCATCTGAAAAGCAGAAACCCAGAAGCTTTGTCTTCTGGCAGATAAGCAAGAATTGTTCTGGGTGGGTTCCATGCAAAACAACACAGCTTCCCTGGGTTTGGTAAATCTTTGCCCAAGGCCTGCTCCTCAACTTTACTGACAGCACAGAAGCTGAAAGCAGTCAGTGTGGAGAAAAAGGCAAAAGGCATCCAATGGGACCTGGACAATTATTTTAACTCCTCTCCTATCCCACTGATAAGAAGGGTTGCTGAAACAGAAAGATCACTGCTCTAAGGTTACAGGGAATTAACTACCTTTTTCTACCCATGAAAGCCACAAATACATAGCTACAATGAGAAAAGCTGATAGACCATCATCATCAGATAAGAAGTTACCTTAAAAATCCAAACATAAAAGAATTCTGTCAAAGTCCACAGGTTTTCAAAGTTAAAACAAAAAGTGCAATACCCCCACATTACGTTAAAGCAAGAAACAATCAAGCACTCACTTTTTTATTTCTCGGAGGAGCATCCGAATAAGGATGGCCTGCAGTGGCTCAATCATTAATTTTCTCCACATATCAAGAGCTAGCTGTCAGGACACAACACAAGTTCACATCAATAAAAAAGCACATTTAAAAAAACCCCTAAAAACCACCACACCAAACTCAGAACAGTACCAAAGACGACACAATTCCCCAGTCAGGAWTTTAAAAATTCAGTTGTTTCGTAACTTCTTACTCTAGTCAGGCAGTGTGTGAATGCTGGCTTCCCAGCCTGCATTCTTCCTACACATCTCATAGAACTGACTCATTTCTGGTTCCACTCCATTAAGTATTCTCAAATGCACATAAGGACTCTAAGCAAGTTGGTTACAAGGGCAGATTTTGAGACTACACATAAACAAAACATCTGCACAGTAATGTGTAAGTAACTACACCTTTCTACCCTAAGCGTCTGAATGTGTACAAACACCACAATTTCAAACAGTGGTTGCAAAATAAGCCTCAGCTGACAAAAGGGAACTTCTCTTGGTCAATTTGTCAGAGGTCACAGCCAAAGAATCCTTTCATCCAGCACACAAAGAACATCTCCAAACTAAGATGCTTAGATCTTAAGCAAAGTCACTGGCAAGCTAACATTTGGCTTCAAATGGAATTCAAATCAATTCGCATTAGGGATAGGCTAATCTATTTCTAATACATCACTGGAGGAATCAGTCAAGTGGACTCAAATATTTCAAATTCTTATGGGTGAAGTAGTTGCTCCCAAGATACACCATTTTTAGAAACACAATTGCAAAAGTTCAAATGAGCTTTTACACTTGAATCAAAGACAGATTTAAAGCCAAAAGGGTTAATGTGATCCCTTATATACAGAGAATAACTGCACATAGGAAACCTCCAAAAATACCTGCCAGTGTTTTAGAAGTGTACTGGAAAAAATCAAACTGCAAAATTCAGTAAAGGACAGAGGGAATATTTGCTTCTAAGAAAGCTTTGACACAACTAACAGGCCATTAGATTTAAAAATTTAACTATCAATCAGGTATGTCTTAACTGAAAGCAGGCACATAGCTATCAACTGCCAATCTGACCCACTCTGTGAAATGAATCTCCTTTTTAAAGAGCAGACAAATTAACTTGCTCCAGCTGTCACAGCTATTCAGCACCCATGCTGCAAGACAGGGTAAAGAAAGTAAATGTGACACATTTACTGCATCGTAAGCAGGCTAAAGAGAGGTAAAGGTTTGCTTATAAGTACAAAGATAGATCATGTTTTGAAACCAAAGTTGTCCTAGGAGTGATTTTCACTGTTTTGCCTTGTGGAGAGTAGTTGGAGAACAGGTATGTTTCTGTAAGACAACAGGAACTCATCCAGTACAGAACAAAAGAAACCAGCTGAAAGAAGCCAGCTCTGGAGAGGAACAAAAAGGGAAAAGAACTGATCCATTTTGTGACTCTGAGGTGAAGAGAAACAACCTCAGGTAGAACTATTCTGCAGTGCAGTCTCCAGCATGGTCCTTCTCACATAYGAGCTACCAGTGGGAAGCAAAGTCAAGCTGCCTATTGGAGTTTTCTTGTCAAATAAACAATAGACAGATCAATCCAGCAACCTGATGCATTAGTTCAAGAYAGTTTCTCCCCCATGAGGACAGGGACTGATCTTACTTCTCCAACAAGACTGGCAATACTGAACATGGCAGTTTTCCCCATTTTCCAGAATCTATTTCTGAGGGGAAAGAACCCCAGAAAGCACATCTTAAATCCTTCTATCTCAGGGCTCCCACAGAGCCATTGAAAACTTCAAGAGTTTGGAATCAGTGATAGGAGCTCAACTCAGAAAAGCAGCCTCCTTCACCATGCATTGGTAGCACACAGAGGGGAAAAAAGTAATCCCTTGCAAGCCCTGGCAGACTATTTTCATTAACTTATCTCATCCTGTATGTTTCCTAGTACAATTACTGAATGTCTGGAACACTTGGTGGGGATGAAGAAGTGTTTGAAGGTGTGCCCACACACCTCACACACACACCTCTGCTCTCATGCACAGACCTGCTGTTCCACACCTCAGAAGAGCTGAGCAAGAATAGACTTGTTTAAGATTGCTGAAAAGCTCCCAAAGTTTTGTTACCACACAAGAGTGATATTGAGACAGAAACTTCAGAACAGAGAGTGCAGTTCTGCTTCTAAAAATACTGGGCATTATTTCTGTAACTTCATGCTGAGACTGAAGAGAACTATATATAAAATAAACATGTTTGCCCTTGGCTAGATAAAGGCCAGATCATTTCAGTCATGTAAAATGGCATAAACAGTAATTCCTTCTATTCTAAAGTGATGAACAACAAATAATTTGACTTCTGCCAGAGCCCTTGTACAATCCAAAGAACAAAAGATAGAATCCTACAGGAACCATAATGAAAGAGAAAACGCTTTCAAAACAAAGATAAACTTGCCAAGTTCCTTGTAGATCAAGAAATGGAGCAATGAATTCACCAAAATAGTGCTGCAATTTAATACATGAATGTAGGACTCAAGTCTCCATTGCCTTTTAGGACACAGGAGTGACTGCCATAAACCTAATCCTACACCAGTTGGGAACAGTTATTAACTTTACTGCCTTGAGATTCTCAAGAAGAAAGAATCTCTCTTTTATACTTCGTCACATCAAGAAATAGAAGCCTAAAAACTTATGTTTCAAGGGCTTCCAAAAACAAAAGYATACTGCTTCTTCAACATGCTTTCTAGATAGCAGTATCACTTAAGAATCCAAAGTTTGTTTGCAAAGTGGTTCTATTATCACATTTAAACCCAAGTTTTCCAACAGTTTTCATATTTGGCTTTTTTCCCTGCCAGGTCACTCTTATTTTTCTACACCAAAACTGTAATCTCATTTTACAAAGGGGACAATGCTTATATCTATAATATTTCTGTGACATAAAACAGTGAAAATTTCAAAGGACAAAGCTGAACTCACAGCATTCTGAATACCATTTATATCCAACCTTTCAGAGATACCTACCTCTCCAATTTCCATCAAAGGTTCATTCATATCCACCCCTCCATAACCATACTGAAGATCAGCTTCAGTCAATTTGTTCTTCTTAATAAACTGTGTGTTGAGGTATCTATAGAAATAAAGATATTCTAATCAAAACAGGCAAAAAGAAAATGCGTTTAAATTAAGTTCACAATTGTAGAACATCTTCCACATCCCAAAATATAACCTCCTTTAACCAATGCCATTGCTATTTCTAGAAAAATCTTACAATACAAATGACATTGAAAGAATTTACATCACATTAAAACAGTAGTGTTGGTAACTGAGCGTTCAAACAGAAACCTGAAATATCACTGTTGGCATTTTCTTGGTGATCAATATACTTTTTTAAGAATCCCACCTTTCAACATGCACTGCTGTGTTACTCATACATACATACATGTGCAAAAGAACTCCCAAACTCAGACTAGTATTAGAGTGATAGTAGTTTATTTTAATGATAGAAAAACACTCCTACTATCAGATATTTTTAAGTTAAAAGTATTTTCTTCTACGTCTACTGTTTATTCTTTTGTGTTTCTCTCAGACTGAAACACAGAAGTGCTGCTAATTTTAATGGGGCAAACATTTGATAGTTATGATCCCTTACTCAGGTCATGCTAACTAGCTAACATCCAGAGTACAAATTTTATTAAAGAGAAGAATTTTCAGAAATTATTTTAAGTAACAGTTAAAAAGAGGAAATGCTATAAATGCTATTTTAAAATTCAGTATTTACTACTGCATGCATAGTTTTTATAAAGAACACAAAATGGATTCTGTGCAAGACCTGCTAAAACATCCCTCTTGACTCTCAGTATTCCCATAAAACAAATAACATTTTTAAACTGAACCCTTCTTTTCTTTCTCAGGTAACTGGTAAAAAAATTCTAATATATTTGACAACTACACTTATACTCTTATATTAGAAATGTTTAAACRAGGTAACTGAGGTGGTTTTTTCAATTTCTGATCTAACCAGAAGTTCTGAGATGCTCAGTTTCAGACACTAAAAAGAGCCAGATTACTGAAGCACTTTAAGAGATTCAGGCTTCAGAGGCTGCATCAGAGCAGAGATGTCTGAACACTCTCAGCATGAAGGCAAAAGCCAAGCAAAGGAGAAAAGGAGGAACACACTGTGAAATCCTATGAACTTGAAAGAATTTAGGACACCAAAGAGTCCAAAGAAGGAAGACTTGTCATAGTGCAGTGATGACAAACTGGAGTACAGTGGCCTGAGCCACTTTCAGACTCTTATGGAGTACTTTAACCCTGTGCTACCATCAATACCAATGATGAGCTGTAAATGCAGGTTTCTTTAGGAGGCCACAGGCCCTCCAGGTCATACAAAACCTGTGAGCACATCTGGAACAGCTGCACCATGTGGTTCAGGATTTTCAGGTCTCAGGATTTTATTATGAACTACTGAAATCCTTTCTTTTTTTGTCCTTTAAATTACTTAATTTCGATTTGCTGGAAAAGAAAACCCTCCCAATCATTTGAAATTAAATACAGACCAGATTTTTCAAAAGCACCAAGACACTGGTAAGGCCTAATGTCCAGCATTGTTTTTATCTATTATTTTTACCATCAGAACTAACAAAAAAAAACCTGAAGAAGTTTTTTTCTGTGTTCCTTCCTTATTCCATCAGTTTCATCACCTTGGTTTAGTCAAGCACACGTGGGATTTTACTTTTCAAACTGAATCCAGATTTGTTTTCCTAGCAAAATGCACCAAGGAGGATGGGTAAAAAAACAAAACAAAAAAACCCCAAAATCAACACTGAAGAAGAAAAGATTTAACTCATTTGCCAATTACATGATTGATCATACATTTTATGAATTTTGCTCAAAAGTGTCTCACACTTGAGTAGTGTTTCAAATATGGCCATCAAGTTAGAAGCAGAGATGCAAGCCTAATTAAATTTTAAGGCAATCTATTTTAAAATAACTTTCAGATTACCACCTGTAGACATTAATCAGTTTTTATTGCTGGAAGAATTACACAAATTAGAACCTGGGATACAACAGAATCAACTAAATTATGGTATTTTTTCAGAGCAGGCATGCAATAAGAAAAGAACTCCAGCTGATTCATAAAAAGCAGAATATCTTAAAGCTTTGACTGAAACAATGCTGCTTCAACTGCATACTGCAGTACAGTGCCATCCTTGTAGGAGAACTCCTAGGATTCTGAGTTTATACACTGCTGGGTTGATTAGCACCAACACATCTGGCACTGCAATATCAAGTAGAATACATTAGTAATGGAGGAACTCTAGGAACCATCTTGGATACTTACCTGTTCAGGCATTATTCTTTTTCTCTCATGTTCTGCTGCCATAACTATATTCCCTCCAAACTGATCTGAGGCATATTCTATTGCTCTCTTTAATCAACACCCTTCAACTTAACCTGCAGATCATTTCAATAATTTCAAAGGTTTAACAAGCCTTTTGCAAAGCTTACCTGTACAAACAGTCCATATAGTCTGCCCCTTTGCTATACTCTTCCCAGTATCTGTGATACATAACCAGTACTTGTTCTTCAGCTTCCAGAACTCTCTGCGAAGGCACCCCCCMCACACACACACCAGAATTAGTATGAAAACAGCACACATATTTAGAAAGTTATCACAGGATCATTATTGTAGAATAGCATTTGCATATTCAGAATTGTGTCAATTACCAAAAACCTAACACATTTTAATACCTTCAAGTTTTGGTAAGCCAGCTAGAACACCTGGACTTGCTTTATTTTGAATTTTAAAAYAGCAACCTCTCTACTGTATTATTTTCTATTGATCTTTTCAGAAGTACCTGCTTGAATAAGCCTGGTTGATATCCTCACATCAGACTGGTGGGATAACCCACAGGTAATCCCCTCACTGACACAGAGCAGTTTTATATTCACAGCCACATGCACTGCACACCAGAAGAACTGATCAACTGTAACCACTTAAAACCACTCTGCCTTACTCGATAGGCAAGTCCTTAYACTTACCAAGAATCACAGAATAAAACAAGATAAAGCACAGATACATATAAACATAAAACACAATTATGTTTTTCAAATCTAGGTCCAAATCTTTTAAAGTTTAAGTAAGTCAACATCTAAAAGGCTACTGAACTTCTCAAAATAGATTCATACTTCAGAGAAGTAAGTTCAACAATTTAAACTAATTAGTATGATTTGTCAGGGGGATCAAGATCCCAGGAATTCACCTTTAATTCCCCCTAGAGTTTGTAATTTTAAAATCTGGTTCAAGCAGCAAAAAAGACCATGAAAAAATGAAAAAAAAAAGCATAAAAATTATGAAAGAGGAAAGCTGGTAGACAAAACAGAACTGAGAATGCTTTCCTCTCCTGTATGCATTTTGCAAAGGTTTTTCAACATTATTTCAGAGACAAGTGGTGGACAGCCAATTTAAAAACTGCATGTATGCTTTCCACTGCTTCCCACAGCTTCCACTGTGCTGGCACCTGCCTGATTATCCTAAGTGAGCTCATTCAGCTCACTAAATAAATGAGGAAGAGCTTATTTGGCAGAGTTCTCTGCTAGTTTAGTGAACTGATTTAATCTATCAGAGTGCCAGAATTATCCTCTTTGTAACCAGTGGAACTGCCCATTAAGACACCCAGCATATCTTGTCAAATACTCAGGTACCTAAGCATGAAGCCATTTAGCAGCACTACCTAGAATTTGCAATGCTTTACCCCCTATAAAGACACTGATAAGCATCTTATTTAAATCTACTTCTCCTTTAACTTATATAGATGGACACCATTCATCTATTTAAACATGATGACTCATGATTCTAATGAAATTTGCTGGCTTAGCTGATGAAACAAAAGTTAACTCCCAGCTATATAGATGTACAAACATTGTCATCATAATAAATAATTTGCCATTATTTCCTCTCCTCCSAAGCATTTGTGTTATTTTCCACATATTTCGGAAGGTTTTTGTTTATTTTTAACAGAATATATACAATCAGTTTCCAAGACACTGGAGTAGATACTTTTCTGTTGAAATGGAAGGCTACAGTACAATTGCAATATGAAGATGTTTCTCTAACTTGTTTGATTACAAGCATTTTATGTAAAAGAAAGAACTTGCTTTTCAAGCCAATGAATATATTGCATAGACCATAACTAATGGCTTAGAAAGAAAATTATTTATTTTGTGTTGCATATCAACAGGTATCTATAATACCTCCTACATTTGCATACATGTTGTGTGACATGTATTTCATATATGTAAGTGCTGTGTCTCTGCAACCCTGTCATGTGATTTAGTCTCATAAAGACCTACAAAAAGGTTAAAAAAAAGGATGAAGAACCCCTACATGGACCTCAGGAACTGTACAGGTTACCTTGTGCAAATGGCGTACATGATTCTCCAAAAAAATTTTAGTCTCAGTATAAAGTCTCTCTCCAAGAGGTTCAGGATAGGCCACACACAAAGCATAAATGTCTCTGGGCTCCAAGTCAAGGTTTGTATCCAAATGTGAAAACATCAACAAAGTTCATGATTTACAAAATCCTTTCTTCTCCCCACATGCAGTTTAGGTTTTGGGTTTTTTTTTTTCACATTCAAGCAAAAAATATGGATAATTTTCTGAAATTAGTGTAAGTACTGGCTTATGCAGAACCCAAGTTTACAAGATCAATATTAAATTTTACATAGTGAATGCTGAGGCAATGTTAGAGCTAAGATCTTGAAACTTCTGATAGTCCCTTAATGATGTGGCTTTTACCCTTTATTTGTCATGTATAATATATAATAACCCCAAGGTGAAAAAGCAGCTTTCATGCACCATTCTGTATTTGCAGCCAACATGAACTGAAACTCTTCTCATATAATGGAAAGAAGCCCTAATTAGGTCAAGAACATAATTAATCAAGTACAGAGCAGAGCAAACACATGGTGAAGCCAACTTCAAGTTTTCCTTCTTGGAGTCCAAAACAACTCACTGTCCCTGCATTTTGCCCTCCACAGGTAAAACAAATTCAGGAAAAACTGAAAATTAAATCATCACAATGGTGGTGTGGATAAAAAAAAAAAGTTCAGATTCTTTTTAAGCATTATTATAATTTCAGTAATCCTGTTTAGATCACAGCCACAAAAAACAGTTATACTTGTTAATTTAAATGGGCAGTGGCAAACTGTTAAGCCACCATCTAGTTGGTTTTGTCCCTAAATTACCTTGCAGAGCTACACCTTTGGTTGTATCAAGTTTTAAGAGTAACTTGAAGAAGAGAAGTTATGACAGAGAACTTTGCTTTCAGAAAAGTCAAGAAAGGATTAGGTTAAGCTTCACATGAACACCTGTGAGAAATAAACTAGTTCTGCAAAAATTACTTTAAAACATTGTGTTTAATCACTAAGCCTAGGCACTTTATAAAGCCAGCCAGGCACTTTAATTAGGGGAAGACACAAGATCTGCTTTCCTCCAGTCTACCCTAAAAAAGCACATGCTTGTGTAAAAGGAGGTAGCAGACAGTTGAAGTCACCTGCTTAATCTACAGAACAGTGTCAAGCTCTCATCACACAGCTTGTCCAAATGCATGATTCATTTTTTACATGGAATTACTACTCAAAATAAAGAAGATTCTGATGCAGGAGAACTAATTAGGAAAAAACCGTTAATCTGGCAACTGGAATATCAGAGATCCCAACCACAATCTAATCCTGAGTACAGTTATTTCATTCATATAGATCATCTTTATTAGAATTCTCCTCAGAACAGCAAAAAGCATTAAATGGAAACATTGAGAAACAAAACAGACAACATTCACTGCTTTGTAACAGTAACTACCATTGCACTACACCAGCTTGTGAAGTAATGATCAATAAAATACCAAAACAAACATTAATAGTGAAGAATTAAATATTCCATTTAAAAGATTGTAAAGAATAACTGGTTTTTGCACTTTCCCCTCTCCAACAAATTTTCTCAGTCTAAGGATGGTGAGTAGTCAAATGCATCCTCAGTATAATTCAAGCCACAAGCCTCTTCACCATTTAAGAAATTAATACTTTTGAGAAATTAAACTCCAAATTAGAAATCCTTGTAATTTACTCACAAGCAAAAGGGACATGACTTTTTCTTCTCTTTAGATACACAACTACACCATCTGAATCACCAAAACCTACAGCTCTCTACTACAAGAACAACTTAGCACAAATTTAGAGGAAAGAGGCAGTCTTCACCACAGCAGCACAAGAAAATAGCAATGGCAGTTTATTTGATGAAAGCAGCAAACAAATATCTCTGAATGTATCTCGTAAACAGGTTTCTTAGTTTTAAAAATCCTATTTAAGAATGAAAATGGTATCTCTCCTTCATGAAAGTGTGCATCTTCCAAACATGCCTTTCCTTAGAGAACAAATCTTACAAATGAAGAAAGCTGAATCCAGTATTCTTCCCTGACAATTGCCATGTGTTTAATATCAACACATACACAAACTGAGAGCTTAACTGCAGAAGCACTTGATCAGGCACCTCACTCTCCTGTATCAACCAAATACTACTTGCTGGAAATAAGGTTTCTCTGGAATTCTACAAAGAAAAGCTATGAGACTCAAATATATCTGACTGTAGCAAAACTGTTCTTTCTTCCTCAATTTGTACTTGCTTCTTTATCCATTTTTATCTTTGAGTCCAGAGGCCAAATTTAAGTACCATATTCAAAAGGCTGTGACTCTCTTAACAAAGAAAAAATGTCTGAGGTGAAAGTAATCACTAATCATCACTGGTGTTTTACTCCAGAAACTTGGAAGTACATTTTTCCAGTGCTGCTGTCCCTTAGAACAACAAGAAGAAGCCTTTACTGTTCAATAATTTATTTTTAATGGTGAAAGCCATCTGTTCTTCCAGTTCAGCATGAAGTTTTGCAGGGTGAGAAAGGCCAGAGGAAGCTGCAGCCAAACTGCTGCCTGGGGGCCTTCACTCTGTACTGAGAAGAAGAACATCCAAACCCTTCTGTGACTTAAGTGCTTTGGTAGTTGCTATTTAGTTGCTACTCGAGGGGCATTACCCAGCAATGGGAAACTGAAGCACTTCCAACTGAAGAAGGAACAACAACAAAATTACCATCAACCTGAAAATACTATATCCAAGGCTATAAAAGCTCACAAATACTGTCTTTGGGGTTACAAAATCATCTAGTTAAAACTTCTCTAGGAGACCAATGTAGAGCTTTGGGAAAATTTCTATTCATCAATCTCCTGTAACAGAACCAAAATTTGTAGAGCATTTCAGTACTCAGTCAGAAAGAATCATAAGAATTTTATTTACACTTCCTTCTTGCCCAGTTGTTAAAGATACATGTTTAAGTTTCTGCTTCATCATAGGGTCCTTGCAAAGCTGTTTGTTAGAGGAGGGAAAACAAACTTGGGAAAAAAATGGTGAAAAAGGGCAGGTGGCCATACTGCATACTTTAAAAATAATTCTGTTTGAAGTACAGCTGCCCCGGGTACTGTTCATCTTACTTGTAACTTATTGGGTGGAGAACCCAAGACAGCAACAGAAAGAGCTTGATGTTCTACCTGTCCTGAAAAGCTCTAGGTAAAAGGCAGTTACCAAAGTGCAGAGGAACTACCTACCACTCCCTAAGCAAGCACTCTCCTGCCTACTGAACAGTTGACATCAGAGTCTTCAAAGTGATACAATGTATTCACAGTAACCCTCAAACAGAGACAAAACTGTCACTCATTTACCAGTTCATACACATTTCTTTCTGCAGAGAATCTTAAAAGGAAATCTGAAGGTCAAAGGTGGCTCAGGATGACTCACGTTTTAAATAAAGTGACATATGGTCTTTCAGTTGATCTTTTCCAGAAGATTTTAACTCTTACACCATTGTGGTTCCCAGCTCATTGCCATTCTAGCATTTCAAGTATGAGGTAAAATGTTTATTTAAAGATAAGCCATGTTTAACAATAAAATTACCATGAGTTACAAAGGAAACACTATATTCAAGATGAACAAGTTCTGGAGAACTAGTGGGACAAAAATTAGTTCTAGAAGTGGAATATGTGCAGTACAATTTTCTCATGCCTAAAATACTGTCAGCTTCTATACTCCACTGGATCTCAACTGCCTCAAACAGTTGAAGGGAAAGCTAACACTTAGAATACACTGATACAGATGTGATTGTTTGCTATATCTTATCCTTTGTTTCCACATCACTGTGTCGACTATACAGTACAAAGGTCAACTGATACTATAATCAATGACATAATCTGTATGAGTTTCATTGAAACAGTTCAAATAATTTGCCATCTTTCTATTGTGTTAATTAAGCAATAAGAAAAATAGAGTTAATGGAACATTTCCTTTAAAATCCCTGCAAATGTTTAGAAAAATTACTCCAATTAAATTGAATTTAAGAGATAATAAAAAGTTAACAAAGAACAAGATGACATATTTTTAAATGCTAAATTAAAAAAAAAAATCCTWAATACTTTAGTCTTCCTTATGTATAAAACCTGGAAAAAAACTTTTATTCCAGCTGTATAGAACTACCAGTTCCACCAAGCTGTTGAACAACCATTGAGCAGCTTGTGTTAAAACACAAAGTTTAGTTAGGGGAAGCAGAAATACTAAACAACCAACACTCAAGCTGGAGGTTACACAAACTCCTTGGGCCACTCAGCCACTGACAATAAGCCAGAAGGATCATGCCTGTGCCAAATCAGGCACTAATAGTGCCACTTTCCAAGGAATGTAATTAAGAGACGATAGGAAGTAAGACCTTAAGAATTACATGCCAAATGATTATTCCAAGACTGCTTCCTGAGTCCACTATTCATAAGCAATCCTTTTCTGATGTTCAATCAGCTGGACTAAATCCCAAAAGAGGATCAAACAGCAGACTTGTGCACAAGGTCTCCACATAAGAAGTTGTAAGCAAAACAGTGTGACAAGGGGAATCAATACAACATCTCGTGCAACAATTATTATTTTATATTTAAATCTATTTTAGATGCCCTTGTTTAAATGTTTAAAGTTTTAAGCTACAGAATTTAATCACTTGATAAAGACTGAATTATGTAAGCCTCAAAAGCTGCTTAGAAAGAATGACTGAAGAACAACTTCTCTGCATGTAAGTACCCACCTAATAAATTCAAAAATGTTTTAAATTCTGGAGTCACTTGAACTTGATTTCAGTACAAGGTGGCAAGTCATGCCCCCAGAAATTAATTATAAAATTTTAAAATGAAAGAGCTCTTAAAGATTACTACACCACAAAAAGTCTCCACAAGAACTACAAGCTACGTATGTATACACATGTATACACGTGTTAAAATTTATATATAAGGATCTTCTCAGGTGGTTCTTTTTTCACCCACAAGAATTAATAAATTAATAAATAACTCTAAATTATTCTTCCCCCTCGTAATTAAACCCAACTGTGGCCAATCCTTGCAGAACAGGTGCAAAGCCTCCTAAAATTCTCCAATTACTAGGCACGATGTAATGGCTAATGAATATATAGACTCAGGGCACAGTATAACTGGTTAGAAACATTATACTTTTAAAAGAAGTTCAGTGAACCTTAAATCTTGTAAAATATTACATTTTACATGTAAAACACAAACCTCTCCACTACAACGATGTATGTACAGCTGTGAATTGAACAGCAAGACCACATGAATGCAGAGAGAGTAGTCATTTTTAAACATAGCTTAATTGTCAGGAGTAATGAGGCAATAACAGTGGAGGGAAAGGAAGAGGGCTTCTTAATAAATCCTTGCTGTAGAAATGTCTAGTGTGGTAGTTATCAGTACAGTCAGAAATGCAAAGAAGAGGGAGAAACCTTTTCACAGAACAACCTCATCATCCCCCATATCCCAAATTTAAAGATGTGCACTCTCTTGTCTTGGTATTTCCCTTGCTACACACAAACACTTAAACATACAAGAAAACCTCACTGTCAGAATAGGGGACATTCAATACCTGTAAGAACAGCTTTAGCATAACCTAAGTATCAGAGCAACAAAAAATGAATAAAACTGAGATCAGTTTATGTTTAATCAGCATGGTTAATGACTTTCACATAAAATACTTCCCAAATATGCAGAATTCCCCATCTCTATTCACAGTCCTACTAACAGGTACAGCCTAACAACAAGCTTCTCAAGATCACTGTTACATAACACAGGTTTACTCTGTGCTAAACACATCAAGTCAGATTTTTCACTTAAAGGATACGAGAACCGATCGTTCCACGTTGCTCTTTCAACATAATCCAACATAACAACAGCTTTAATCGTTGTTAGAAGCTTGTTCCATGTTTCATCAAAGTCAACTACTCGTGGTTTCAAGGACATTGTGGGGCTTTAGTGTTAACCTGTAGAAGAATTAAACGTGTCAGACAACATTGCACAATCATGAAAAAATACACACTTCCTTTGAATGTTTCAATTGAAACTTTGTACACTGTTGCAGCACTATGATAGAGCGACACAAAGAACACCCACTCCCTCATTTGTAACGCTTTGGAATGGAACATTAACGTTGCATGAGTAGCCTACAACATAACACCAATTAATCTAACAGCATCATGCTTTGTGAAGCTAATTATCTCATCAAACTATTAATTTAACAGTGTCACATGAAGAAAACAAATTTCCTATAAATTTTGATTTGTTCACTTTTATTCCAAGATTGTTTCAGTTGTATCTAAGAATATCTGGGGTAAGAACAAACTAAACTAAACTAAACCATTACCAGAGAATCTGAAATTCCTCCTGTCAATTTGTAGCCCATGTTCACCTCAGGCTTTCGTGAGACATTTTCGGTGTTACATTTGAAAAGCCACAAAACCCAAAAGCTTTGATTGGGATGTGAAAAAGAAAACACAGGACAATATGCAGAGCTTGTGCAGCTTACTGCACTATGCAATAGAACAAACAGTGAGATCTGTCAAGTGAGACATGGCTTGAAAATACAGAAGCTATGTTAGTAATTTCATATAAAAAATACCAGAAGAGATATATTGTGAAAAAAACCACTCAACATTAAATCATCTAAATAAAACCAGGGGAAAAGTAAGGTGATTTTAAAAAGAGACAACTGTGAAGCCTCTTGTTTCCACTAGTGTCTGTCCTATGTACCTAATCTAGAAAGGACCAGATGTGTGACATTCCATGCACAAAGCAAGTCTAGTTTGTGCTCAGAAAAACGACATTGTAAGACTAAAATAAAAAGTGGAAAGAATACTTCTATTTCCATTTCAAACAGATGGACAAGTGACTCTTGTCTTTCCAAATTTTCAAGGTCAGAAGGGAAAGTAGAAAGCTAGTGACAGACTTTGAGCACAAGAGGCATTCCTCTGTAAGGATACGAATCAAATGTCATGCTAAAACTACTTAGCAACCAGCTTACTACCTTAACCAACTCTTACAGGATATATTACCTCTCAGTTTAAGAAAAAAGCAATAAAATCAGATGCAACTTTTAGCATACAATCTACCCTGACTAACTAACCAAGCCCCTCAGCTGCTGTAAATGTTGTCATACTTGCAACATGGTTATTAATTCAACCCATATATGTTGGCAGGAGCTTACACAGAAAAATCAGTGAGACGTGGCAAAACAAAGACCCTTCAAAGAAAATAAGMTGAAAAACACACTGATGTTTGTTTCACAGAGACGTGAACCTCAGCAGAAGCTGACAACAGCTCACTTCCAGGAGGGGAGAGGGGGAAGTGATAATCTTCAAAAAGTCCTAATATCCCACTTCTGGAAAACATGAGAGCATTTCCAGCTGACTCCAAGAAAAAATTATCATGGCCCACAAAAGACATTAAGAATCATAATAAGTGCTTGTGGTAATGAAGCTGCACTTGTATTATGGTAGAGGTTGCTGCCTTGGAAAAACACGTGGTACTTCCAAGGTAAAAGAGCCCTTTCTTCAAAGACAAACAAAACCAAGAGGAAGAAGGAAAGGTGAAGAAAAAGTCCTCCCCACAGTACATCCCAATGTCATTAATCAGGAACACCGTGTTCAGGATAATTAAAACCCAACACTATGTAAAGCATCCAAATGGCCATTCAAGTATTCTGGAGTTAAATAGTTTAAGATAACTGTTATTTGGCATTCTCTAACAACTTTAATGGAAATACGAACTTGTGTTTTACAGACACTTGAACAAATATGGTGTAACTTTTACTGTAAGACACTGGGCTTTTTGGGGTATGCTGTGCGTCAGCAATGCACCAGCTCACTAACTTCGATTATTAAATGTTTTGTATTGATCACGGTAAGAACTACAGCAGGGCAGAATATCTGCCCTAGGGTTTAGACAATTCGGGGGTGGGAAGCCATACCTGTTTGATAAACACTAAGGTAAACAGATGCTATTGAAGCATATTTACTCAGCAGGATAATGAAAGAACGACGCTTCCATTACCACATTCTTATTAAAACATACGGCTGTCATACTGTATATATTTGTTCACACAAATAAACATAGCATCCTGTCCAGCATCAGAGAATGTCCCAAATTTCCAAGCTATTTAACCACCTGGATGAGCAGCATTACAAACCCGTGGTGGGTGCGTAGCCACAGGCAGGAGCCCTCACGTCAAACAGGTGATCAGTGCTGCCCGCCCTCGCCCCGTGCCCCGCTCCCCACCTTCTCCCTCCACCAAAACAAAAGCGAAACTGGCTGAGGGCGCAGCCAGCGGATAATGAGCGGCCCCACCGGAGAGGCCGCACCGCGCCCTCGCCGCGGGGCAAGGGCAGGACCCGGGGCAGGACGCGGCGGGCGGGCGCTGCCGCATGGACACCGCCGGGGGATGGGGGCCCGGGGCGGGGGCAGCAGCGGGGCCGGGGCCGGACGGGAGGCAGGGCCCGATCGCCCCCGCGCACACCCGGCGGGGTCGGGACCGCCACCTCCCCTCAGCGCGGCGCTCCCTCCCCTCAGCGCGGCGGGCGGGCCGGGCCGGGCCGGCGAGGGCGTTACCTGGCGGCCCGGGGCCCAAGTCAGCGACCCCTGCCCGGCCTCCCTCGCTCCTGCCCTCGGCCGCGGTCGCTGCCCCGCTCCGTCCTCACAGCGCTGCCATTACCCAAAGCCGCTCGCGCCCCGCCCCTCCGCCGGCGCCGCCACTGCCGGGGTCCGGGCGCGGCCCCGCGGCTCCGCTCGGCGCTGTTGCCTCCGTGCCGCAGCCTCACCCGCGGCGCCGCCGCCCCTCCCTGGTTCTCCCCTCCGGACTCTCCCCGCCGGCCGCAGGATGAGCTGGGGCCGACGGGTCCCGGCGCTCCGTCACTTTCCGATGGCGCCCACCCCCGCCGGAGCAGCGGGGTTTGGTACAGCCCGCACTGTACGGCGAGCGCGGGCGGCCGCACTTCTCAGCGGCGGGTCCTCGCCGCGCACGCGTCACTCCGCCTCCATGGCGGGACCGTGCCCGTCCCGCGCCTTCCCGACACGGAGTCAGGAGGGCGGGTGGGAGGTGGCCGGATTGGGGCTGGAACGGGCCTCTCCCTCGGGCGCGGCGTTCCCGGGSTTCGTGTGAAGAGGTCGCCGTTACCTCAGAAGGTGGAAGTGTCCCCGTCCCGCCGCCGGCCCCCAGCAGGGGATTTCCCCGGGTCCCAGTACCCTGCCTTGTGCGGGACGCCCCGGACACTGCCCCGGCCCCGGCAGAGCGCCCGCCGTCCCCCTGGGGGCCTTGGCGGAAAGGGGAACACGGAGTTGTGGGTGGAAGTAACAAAGTAGAGTCTCTGTGGAGACCAAGTAGCCGGGCGTGTTCACGTGTGCCGGGCGCACGTGCGTACTGCGGGAGCCCCAGGGCACCGCACGGCCCTGCGGACACCGGGGCTGCGCTCAGAGCGCTCGCAGCTCAACAGGGGAGCTCTTGTTAAAAAAAACTAAAAAAGGTATTCATTTAGAGCACATAGTGCAGCTCTCGGTAGGAGAAAACAGTCTTCTGGAAAACTATTTATTTCTGAAAGTTCTCTTTTGTTCAAACTACTCAAAAGTCATGTCAAAATAATTGCTTTTCCTGATTTCAAATCAAACCTTTGCCCATTTAATTTGCAGTGCTTGCAGCTTTATCATTAAGCCTCTTCTGAAATTCTTTTTATTAGCTCCTTCTAGACGTGTTAAACACCATTTCAGCTTTCTCTATTTTCATCCTAAACCCCTTTATTTTTCTATTCTGCTAGTTTAAAGCTCTTCTGTTTGCTGGGGGAGAGGTAGGTTGTAACTTTAAGCTTTTGGGTGCTTGTTATTTTCTGCAAGTGTTGGATTGTATCTGTGGCACTTTCTCCGTTTTTTAAGGACTGAAAGCTCTTTTTAGTGGTAGCGTTAGCCACAGGTTTGTGAATTAAGCTGTTAGAAGTTCACATATTCGCTGGCACGATTTAATTATGCTATTGAACAATGCTGTGTGAATGTATTAATTGTACAAGATCACGTATCAAAAGTTAGACGGCCATTAATGAAAATCATCCTTATCCATACACTACCCAAACATAACACAGTACATAGTTTCTAAATTTTTGTTATATGAGGAAGTTTAATATATAAACTATAAACTGGAAACATCCACAGGAAGGGAGGTATTTTCAAAACTAATAATCTGGTGTGTTCAGCATGGGAGAATCATGTATTAATTTTCTGAAATTATCAATACTCACAATTAGCACAGACTTTCATTTGGTACCAAATCCTCAACTATTCTGCACACTCTGTTCTATTCTGCTGCAGTTGAGGAAGCACAATTAGGGAGTCGCAATTCAGAGGAAGAATATGAACATTTGTTACTGCTTTTATGTAAGGTATTTCAAAATTGTTCTTAGATTTAAGTGTATTTAGGAAATAACAATTCCTACTTAAGTCACAAAACTTTAAAATCTGGATATTCTTTTCATCAAGTTTCTTTGTCAACGGTGTCCAGAGAATTACCACCTGAAAACACAGAACAGGATATTGCAGGAGTCTTGAGATGGGCAAACTGTGAGCATTCCTGTGTGTGCTGCTAAGGTCATCTCACCACTCCCACAGTGCAGCCTGCACTTCCAAAGAAACAAAGGTTCTCATACAGTCTGTTAAGAAATAATTATGATGTATCTGCAGAGAGCAAGACCTAAACTTGTGCTTATGCCCCAGTGCTTTATGTGAGTGGATATATGATTTATGCATCGGTGAGTTCAGTTCAGTGTTAGCTCTGTGGTGGGGCTGCTCCTACCCACTGAAGCCCAGGTGTTGATCATTTCATTAACTTGCTGTGCAGACGTGCCCAAGACAGCCAGCAGTGAAAGCTGCCATTTGGCAAAGCATGACCAATGAATTGTGTCCTCAGCTACCTCGGTCATGTCTTGATGCATTTCTTGATGACAGCAGATGTGCAGACGTGCTTTAAATCCTGCTTGACCAAGGCTTAGTGTTGTCTTTCAGCAGTTGTAGACAGTGGAGACACAGATGGGGAACAGATAAAAATTCTGGAGGAATTGTGTAGGATAGTCAACTTCTTCCCAGTAAATTATCAGTTCTTTATATATTGTTGATTGCAATAGTGAGTGACATAGGTTATTTCCTACTACATGCATATGCCACCTTAAAACTTTGCCACCACATATACAAATTATGTTTCTTTGATTACATCTGCTGTCAAGTCTGCTCACAGTCCTAACCAGTATTGCAGTATTTCCTGAGTTCTCCCGTTGTTTATTTGCATTTGTTTTCTGTTATCTGATACTTCTGTTTCTCTGTCTGTTTGCATTAACTTGTTTTCTTTTCTCTTATGTAATTAATTCTTTTGGAAGGAGCTGTCCATTTTGTTTATGCTACATCTAACACTGTATTATTCTGGTACAGAACTAGGAATCCCATAGCCCTATGGCAATACAAACACTATATTAGATGTGTCACTATACCACCTACTGCTTTATGTAAAAGCTGGTTTAGACTGCAGTCTGAACTGATAGTGAGTATCCACATTCCCCACCACCACCACTTCATTTGCAAATGCCTTCCATATTACTATCAGCTCTTCTTGACGCTGATTCAAAATTCTGTTTTTAGAGTAACATATTCCTTAGCCTTTTTCATGTAGAAAATGAGAATATTGACTGGATTATTTATGTTATGTTACATTCCATTTTTACTAGATGAGTTAGTCTGCATTATTGATGCAGAAAAATAATACTAAACATTTAAAAAATAATATTTTGCTTCTGAAAACAAGATAAATGAAAGCAGGAATAATATATTTCATTATAGTTATTTTTAATCTAGACTTTCATTGTGGGTATTTGTCTTTCATGTGGTAACGTGCAAAATATATGTATAAACTGAAAAAAATCTTCTGTGATTATAAAAATACACAGTAATTAAGTATTTTAATGTAGACTTTTTAAAGTTTATGAGGAATTTTAAATGTGTGATTATTTAATCTGCTTAATTATTTAATTAAGAAGCGGATGCTCACTGCTCTCCTGGCCACAAGATGGCAGCGCTGAATAGATTAAAAAATAGCAGTTCAAGCGTTTCAACTTGCACAACCTACCATAAAACTAACAAAACCCACACCTTTTTGTCCATGACATAGGAAAATTAACAAAAGTTGAACTCTCTCAAACAATAGTTCATCTCTTAGATGTACTCTATCCTTCCCCACGATTGCTTGGAAAAAAATTTGCAAATGTAATTTTTTTCCATCTATTATTAAAAAGAGCAATCAATTTATTTTCATGTCATTGTAGCTAAGAAGTTAAATTAACTGTCTGAGCAAATCCAGTTAGTTTTGCTTTCCTGTAATTTTTRCAAAAAAAATTGCTCAAAATATTCTGCAACATTATTGACAAGCAAAACTGTGTATTTAGAACTTGTATTTAGAGATCAATGAGCTGTCAAGATTTTATGATGCAGTAACTGAGCCTAAACGATTCTACTTACAGGAATGTTCAGATATTAAATAGCTTTCTATATGAGGTATCAAAAGAGTAAAAGATTTTTGGAGCTTGTGTTCAGTTCCGAGGTTGTAAATCCTTCCTGTTCAGTAAGTGCATCAGATGTCGATGGCTCAGGTACTTGCTGTGGGCTGGGTGAACCAGATAGAACAATTTACCAACAAACAAGCAACCTGGCATATAAGAGGTTGCAGTTTTCCTATTTATAGCATTGTTTACCTAAGCATGTGGAAAAAGAATGCAAAAAGCTTCTAAAGAAGCTATTAGATGGCTTTATTTTCTGAATTGTTAAAAAAGAAGGAGCCCTGGCTGAATCATCATCTGGCTGGGTTTGAGTTAATTACTGGGATTTTGCTTTCAGGTTTAATTTGAATATGAAACTACCCCTGAAATGTACTCTAGTAAATAAGCTAGCTTGTAGTTTTCATGCTTTAGCTTATATGCATAAAACCCCAAAGCTAGTAGGAGTTAGGGAAGCGTGGTGACAGAGCTGAGGACATGGAACTGTTCCAACATCATCACTTATCCCTGCTGGAGGAAATGAGAGAAAGAGGGAGAGAGCCATGAGAGGATGCTGCACACAAGGGAAGAGAAGCTGCAGTTCCAAGAAAGTTCTTTTACCTCTACTAGGTCATGGGCTGGAAATATATTTGTTTACAGTACCAGCAATGAACCAAACAATATTATTCTAAATGTCTGTTATTCACTTTTGATCCAGAAATTATGCAATTGTCTTCAGAAAGTGGTTTAAGTCCTTTTTAGCAGTACCTTTTTATAAAAGGCTCATAGATCATGTGCACCATTGTACAATCACTTTTAAAAATCATAGTGAAATAATCCTTTCATGGACATGATGTAACACAGTGAAAAGACACTGCTCAATACCTCGAGTCCTGTGTCCAGTTCTGGGCCTGTCACTTCAAGAAAGACATTGAGGTGCTGGAGCATGTTTGGAGAAGGGGAATGAAGCTGGTGAATTGTACAGAAAATAAGTCATATGAGGATGCAGCTGGGGGATGCTTAGCCTTGAGGAGTCTCAGAGGAGATCTTATTTCTCTCTACAACTCCTTGAAAGGAGATTGTAGCCAGGTGGGGGTCAAGYTCTTTTCCCAGGCAACCAGAGACAGGATGAGAAGGAAGTGACCTCAAGCTGCGATTGGAGATGTTCAGGTTGGACATCTGGAGGAATTTCTTCACTCAAAGGGCTGTCAGCCATTGGAGTGGGCTGCTCAGGGAGGTGGTGCAGTCACCATCCTGGGAAGTGCTCAAGAAACAACTGCATGTGGTACTTAGTGTTATGGTCTATTTGCCAAGGTGGTGTTCAGCCAAAGGTTTGACTGCATGACCTTGGAGTTCTTTTCCAACCTCTATGATTTTATAATCCTATGATTTTATGAGCAGATACTGTGAGAGGAAGGGAGCTGCTGCTTTTTGTTAGCTAGACATAATGTTTTGGAGAAAATAGTCATGTAAATCTTGAGTGGTTCTACCACTATACTAAAAATGTAAACCCCAGCAGACAGCTCTATGACATCTGTGTGTGCAGTAAGTATAAATATACACACAGATGGAAGAAAAACACTTGAACTTTGTGAATGCAGAACCCCTAGTGTTGATGACTCTTAGGCAACCCAACTTAATTTTAAGACAAGGTTGAATCTGCAGAGCTGTTGTTTCCAGAGGGGGAAAAGAAAAATAAATAGTATGTCTCCACTAAAATATGATAAATGTGAAATGTCTAGTACCCATCTCTAAAATGTCATTTTCCAAATTAAACTAGGCATCATTCCATTTCCTTGGGTTTTCTTGAGAAATTATTTTTTAAAAGTATATATATTTGTCTCTCAAATAATCCAGTAAAACACGTATTTCATACTTAATGGAGATGGAAACCTCCTGTAACGTGCAAAGGGCTAGACAAATAGAATGAGAAAAAACAGCTCATAAATAAACCAGCTGGCAAAACAGCATCATCAAAGAGATAAATTGATTGAGCTAGCATTTGATGAAAGATATATCCTTCTCAGAAAAATGTTTCTTTAGCCATTTATCTGTACCACTGGTAGATTAAGAACTAACAATTCTTGACATGAAAGAAATACAGAAGCTCTCTCACATAAACACACTGCAAATAGCCTGATAATCTTCTGTTATACAGAATATTCTTCCAGTTATTTTTCACTTGTACCTCTTCCTTCTCTTTATAGCCCCCAGACACCTTTACCTTGCTCCATTCAGTCAGCAGCTTTTGCTTTTTATTTTATATTCTGCATTCTTGCTCTTCACTGTCATTTAAAAACCATTTACTATCAACAAAACAATCTGCTCCCCCATTTCTAGCTGCTAGAAAATCTAGTCTACAATTTGTGTTGGCCAAATGCAAATTCTTTTTTTAAATATATTTGCATTGAATATTTTTAATAAATATGAACCCTTTATATGTGTTTGCCTTTTTTTGCATTATCTGAATGTTTGATGTCATTCACCTTTGTGTGAGGTAGTTCCTCAGTGTTCTATTAGTGCTGGCCACATTCCTGCACTGGCTCACTGTGCCTTACAGGATACATCTTTTTCAAGGCACAAATGTATGCCAACTGTTTGGGATATCCCTGTTCCTGTAGCACAGTGTATTCACATACAAACTGTTTTCTGTGTGCTTCTTTTAACACAACTTATTCAGAAGACTTTTAATAGTAAAGTTCTATGTATTTAAATTTTGAATAAAACTCAAGCAGTTGTTTAGAAATTTAATATTCATGTATAAGTAAAAAATAATGCTTTACACAAACCTGGTACTTTTCACCTRAAAAGTTCAAAGATYTCTATAAACAGCAATAATTGTAAATGGTTATGAATACTGTGAAGTACATGTTATATTCAAGCCATGAGGAAGGTGCTATAAAAGTTCAGAAGAAATGAAAATTTCATGTAGTAGATCTAAGTTACCATTCTTTTTTTTCTGCTGCAACAGAAATATCATTATACATCTTGAAGCCACCAGTCAATTCTTTAAACATTTCAGATGCCTTACATTGTTGCCTAATCAGAATATTCTTTTCCTATTATAATAATTCTCTCATGAAATAAATATGCAACAAATGAGTATGCAGCAATTTATATAACGTCAAGTTATTTGTGAGGCTCCAGGTTTCTCCATTGTTTTGTTTGTTCTGGCTCCAGCATGTGGGGAGACAACCATGCTGGAGACCTGACCTAGGAATGGTAGATTAGGAACAGTCTGAATCCTGCCAATTCTCCTTTACTTACAAACACCACACCAGGTATCTACCTACACATTCACAAATCATTTTAGCCATTTGTGCTGTTGTTCAAACAGTGATTAATAAAGGGATCACAGTTTGCTGCTAGAGTACTCCAATTTGCTTTGCTATGTTTTGGTGCATCAGTAAGTACCTCCTTTCAAACTGCAGGACATACCAGACAGTAGCATGACTTGGGATACCTGTTTTGTATTTATAAACTTCCATTTCTTGTTACAAATCCTAAAGAAGTAAAAAGAATAATGCAAACAAAACAAACACAAACAGAACACATTAAAATGTTGTATTTCATCTTTGGAGTGTAAAATATTATAACATTACTGCAAGTTATTATCCAAAATCAAATAATTACAAACCCAACAAAATCAAAGTAATGATATTTTTTAAAATGGACTGAGAATAGTACTTGATATCCCCTTCACCAATAATAAAATCCAACCTTTTCAAAGAAAGAAATCCTATTGTTTACATGGCACAAGGCAAAGCAGAGCTAGCTGAGGTACTGCAAAGCCTCACAGCTGTTAGGCCAGGCTTCTCACTAAGCCAGACCTGGGACTCCTCAAGGCTATTCCTTCCTGTGCTTCTGRCTTATGCAACCCACAAAAGTCAAGGCGGTGCCTTAGCACAGCACTAATTTCAGCAGTATCGATTTTCAGAGGTTCCAGTGATGGGCAGTAGCAAATAACAACAATAAAAGGATCCTCAATTTGCTCTTGTACTATTCATACTGYCACTCAGTCTTATTTCCAACTTAACATAGTTTAGGGAAGGAGACATTACAAAATATTTATAGTTCTACAGATGTGTGACTTAAAAAAAACAACTATAAACATTTTTTAAAATATATTTACAAAGCTTTTGCCTTTTACAATTTTGTTCAACGTTTGCCTTTCTAAGGGTGTGCCATTTCTGTTTCTATTTGTGAGCCAATGRAAATCCATATTTTTCTTGCATCACTAGCAGTTTATAAAAGAAAAKAACAGGTAAAATAAATCAYTAGTTTTGTATTTTATACRCATTAAAGTGTACTTCTTGCCTAATCTGTTCTCTGTTTCAGAACTGATCAGGATTCTGTTGCAGCATGCAGATATTGGCYACTTCTGACTTTCATCACATTTACAAAATAAATTGTGAAAACAGTGGCTGTGTGTTGACTGCAGTTTCCTGTGGCCGTTCTGCAAGTTCTGCACTTGTTCCTCTATTTCCTTGCAGGGAATGMAAGAGTAGGGGTAGGGTTATTCAACAGTCAGCTAAAATTGGAGTGGTCTTTGAGAGACCTGTGGTGAAATTATTAATCASTAAGTGTCARYATTATTTCAAATAGGATACCAGTCYATTTTTCTGTCAGTTTTACCYGTACTATCTTCAGAWGTCTGGATTCTAATTAAAGATAAATTGACAGCTAAGGTAGGTAGCATATCCATTTTGCTGCCATCATTTATGCTAAGACAATCCATGAACATTTTTACAAGCAAACTAAACAAGAGTTTCCTAAGATTAGAACTGAAATGCATTAAAATCTTTCAATCTCCTTAAAAAAAAAACCTATTTAAAAGATTGCTGTGTGACCCATATGTATAATCAGTTGTCTGAAAATGACAGATAGCATTCCTACTGATGTAATGTGCATTGGTGAGGTATTTATGTTCTCTGCAAAGAGCAGCATGTGTTTCTTTTGGTGCCAAATGAAGTTGCTTCACCTCCCTGCTCATCCATTACCCTTGCTGGTTAAGGTAGTCCTTYTCTCTGTGTGATGGTGCAGTGGATCAGACTAAAGGAGTGATCCAGGTTGAAAGAAACATACTGGCTCTGCCCACTGAAGTTAAAATAAAACCAAAACCAAGCACAAATGAAAAACCAAACAAAAACCCAAACAACAACAACAAAACACAACCCCCCCCCCCCTTTTGAGTTAGAGAGAAAAGATGACTCAGGCAGTCATTCTGATGGCAGCAAAGAGCCTGGATTTCAAGTATATGTTYTTACATAAATTATGAAAATCATGATGAATCCTGACTTGTGTGGCCTTATTATGGATTGCTTTCGGTCTCAGCATTTGAAATTAGMTGTGTTCACATCAGGCATTGATCCCAATTTAAAGAGAACTGYTTTCAATCCAAGTGAGCACTTTTGTGGCACAGGTCAGTCAGGCCTCRGGTAACAAACATGGTACCCCAGCCCTGCTGCAGTAAGAACACAACATTTGCTTTTCATTCCCTTCCTCTTCCAGCCCACCAGCTTCAGCTAGCTGCATCAAGAGCCAGATCTAGTTAGTTATCTTTGTATGGCCAAGGTCTAAGTCCCTCTGGCAGTTCACTCACTCCTCTGATACACTTCATTACAAGAGAAGTGGTATAAATAGTAATAAATTCTTAGTTAAACATTTCAAAGCTGTTTATGACTTACTTGAAAACTAATAAAAAATAACTGCTTGTCTAAATCCAGGCCTTAAGAGTTCATGGAAATTCTCAGTTTGTTTACAGGTAACTCRCTCCAGTGGTTTCCATTATTTAACATGCTCATTTGAAATTTCTTCCTGTTTGTAATAAGACTTCTACCTTCAAAAATACTGCTGCTAATATCCTAGGAGACATTTTTGGCTTTTCAGCATACAAGGCAAAAACTAGAATTTCTTCCAAAGGTTTCAGCAGAGTAATTCTCAGTAGTTTAACTTGCCTGTTCATTTGATTATCTTATTATTCTAACAAATATTTTTAATTGAGAAAACATTTTAATGAATAAGCATACAAGGKGTGAGCTCTTAAAGCAGAATTAATTATGGAAAGAGAAAGTCCAATTTAAAACCCAGAAGAGACACATAACATATATGCAACAAACAAAGGGAGGGAAACAGAACTCAAAACAGGAAGGGAGGGTTCAATATTTCAACAAAGAAAATGTAGGATGAAAACTGAAAACTTGCACAAGCAATAGTGATAACTGAAGAATCTCTTTTTTTACCCCTAGATTGCAATTTTGATGGTTGTGTTAAATAACTCCTGTGAAGCAAATTAAAGAACTAAATGCTTAAAGGCAAAACCATTGCAAATAAATATGACTCATCTCTTATGAAGTCAGAGATAAGAGTTATTTGTTTTCTTTCAAAACACAGGAAATCAATACGCAGGTTCTCTTCATGCCATGAATAAGACTGGGTGTTTGACCTGCATGGACCTATCACCAATCGTGACACACACATCCTCCAATTCTTCAATCACAATGAGTTATGTGCAATTAACTTAGGTTTTGCGTTTAGCACACTGAGTAGTTTCTCACAGTATATATATATATTAAAAAAGGAACTCAAAACATAAAAATGGGTAAATACATGACGCAACTTCTGAATATACGTGATGTACAGACTTCAAATTTAAAATGCACTGCGGTATAATGCCTTCCTACACTGCACTGTAAAATACTGAGCAGCAGTAAGACATATAATGTTCAAACACTGCTAGTTACAAAGTTTATGGCTTAAGCATTTATTGCATTTTAGTATTATTAACTCTGAGCCGACGAGCCCGGTGCTCCCGGCAAAGGACGTGCTCACACCTACAGCACGAGCCCAACATGACTCAGGGTATTTGGACGTAATCCCACGGCAGCGAGCGGGGAAACACGCACGTCCATCCCGCTTGTTGCCTCTCGGCATTTTTTGAATTATTTAGCCAATTAAATGTAAAATTCTATGTCATACCGTGAATGACTGATGTAAGGAACGTGCTTTTACTAAGCAGAATTACAAAACAACCCGCGAGCAGCACCTCGGCGGGGCGGCCTCTGGGCAAGTTTCCGCGKCCCTCAGGGCTCCGGCACCGCCCAGGGGAAAACCGGGGCTTGTGCCGCGTCCGTTCCCTAGGCCAGCGCGGAGACAGCCGGACCTGGACCCTACGGCGGGGCCCCGCCAACCGCCCTTATCGGCGGGACCCGGCCGGTGCGGCGAGCRGCCGGCACCGCCCCGCTATCGCACGCCCGGAGCGCGGCCCGGGGAGCGCGGCGGGCCCGCG
>CADDXX010000238.1:867686-883331 GCA_902810485.1 Alauda arvensis
TATTAAGTCATGCAATGAAGAAAAACATATAATTCTAAATGGGACCCAAGACCACCTACTTCAAACAATTTGCTTACTTTTCCTTTAAAAATAGAAGGAAGGTAATGTAAGCTTTTAAGTGTGATGTGTRCTGCTGCAGACAGACTTTTATAAAGGATTTTAAGGCTTGACAGAAAATTCTGTTTTTCTTTCTTCGAAACTTAAAAGCAATGACTATGTTAGCATTTGCTTGCAATACAAACTGATTGATTGTGATGTGTGTGGAAACTGTKTTCTGAATTGGATTAGGAGCAGTTTCATGCCACACTCTGTACTACTCATGTTTTAGAAAAAGCATAAATATATTGCTCAGTATTTTTTCTGTGTATTTATTAAAAAGTTTGAGGTATTCACATTGACGTGGTACGCACAGGAAATAAAAACCCTGTACAATTAAGGCTATAAGAGTGCTCTGAAGACAGTGACATCCTAGACTGAAATTCAGGAGTTCCTTGGCATGCCTGGTCTTGAGCTGTGTATGAGCCCACGTGAACTGGMACAGCTCAGTGTGACTGTGCCACTGCTGACCCTGTGGGCTCAAATGACTGCAGCTGACCTGCYCCGGCCAGCTCAGTGATCCCATGGTTGTGTCTATTGAAGATTCCTAATCTTGYAACATGTCTGAATTGTGATACTAATGTGCTACAGTTTGTCTTAAGTCATCTTTCTTGCTGAACTTTTATGCCAAGGTAGCTTGTGTATCTTTTAAAATTACTCATATACTTTGGTTTGGTTTTTTTAGGGTTTTTTTTTTGTTTTTTTGGTTTTTTTGGGTTTTTTTTTTTGTTTTTTTTTAGCCTGTGACTGGATTTTTATATTTGGATGTTGTTTTAAGTCAAGTCACTATTTGGTCACAGAGGTTGTCAAAAAGAAGCAGCTCTGAGCTTATCTAGGAAAATATTTTGCTATGTTTTAGAGTAGTGATTGCATTTTATTGCAAAAGTCAGATTTTCAGACTTTACTCCACCCTGCTAAAGTTTTCAATTAAGCAATCATTTGTAGTAAGAGTCAGAATATACACAATTATAGATGGAAAAGCCATATAAATTTTAGAGTTTTCCATGTATATATTAATTWTGTTTGTCWCTCCACTGATACATATAGTTCYTGCTGTTGTTTTTCTAATTAAAGAYAGATAATAAAAAATTACACYCCTTTCTTGATACTGCATTTTGCAAAATATGAGGAATAACTTCATTAGGTTTTCTGCTGCACTGATGCTCATTTTGTAGCTTTTTGCTAACTTAGTGCAGCACTGCAGATGAAAAGTCTTGGGGAGAAAAATCCTGATAAAGTAGTAGAAATAAATACATTTTAATGTTCTGCAGTCAGTGAGAAATTAAGCTAAAAATTAGGAACTAAATTTTTTCCAAGACAAAAAATCGCTCCTTTTGGATAAAATTTCTATGAAATGCATTCTATGGGAGTAAAAGTAATTGGTTTTTTTTTTTTTGTTTTTTTGGGTTTTTTTGTGTTTTTTTTTTAACGGTAGATTTTCTGTGACAGATGGCTCTGAATGCAAAAATACTTCAGGGCCTTCATAAAGTGAATTAATTCTGACTATATTCCCATCTTTAGGAAGATATTAGAACGAATATGTTGCCAGTACCTGTGCATTATTTAATCTTTCTTGGTGTGTGAGCTATTCTGAAGCTTATTCTTATATGAACCACATAGACCTTTCATATTTGAGACCCTATGGGTGGTCCTAGTTTACAAAGGAAGAACTTTTTTCTTTCTTAATTATTTTTACTATATTGCACATTTATAAAACCAGAATAGATTAATTAGATAACTTCTTCTTATGGAAAATTATGGTGAAAAACTTGGTGAAAGTATTTTCCCCAGAGCTGTTGGACTTTGGTGAATTTTAGTAAATATTTAATTAGATTGTATCTAAAGAAAAAGGTAATTAGTGGTAACTAGCGAGACAAAAATGTAGAAAGATTTTAGGTGTAAAATAGCTCCCTGTGGTTCTAATCTGAATTGATACTGGCATAGGGTGTGTAACTTCTCTGAGCAGAAATACTCATGTTAACCCATAAATAGAATTGTTTTGCAGCTTGGCTACCATTAGCTATAGTACTGRTCAGTAGAGTACCATTGGAGGCATATGAGCTCAAAATATGCTTCTCTGCATATTTRACTGGGTATCTTTTCATATTTTCATGCCTTTATTTTTGGCAAAAATTTGAATAAAAAAAAAAATAAAATTTACTCTCTGCAAAGATTGTGGAATGTTCTGTAAAATAGTACCACAAAAGGAGTTTGTCTTACATTTAGTTGGATTTAATGTAGTTAATCTACAACAYGTGTGACTAAATTCCAGATCCTCAGAGTCAGGTGGGTAGCAGTCCTTGCCTGCCTCTTGCATCTTTCAGTGCAAGTCCTAAAAAGAAACCAAAGTAACTATTAGCCAGTTGAAATAATTGAACTTAGAYTTCAGGCAGGCTTGGCATCCCCTAGTTACAGAAACTGAACCTGGGGAACCGAGATTKGCTGCCTCTTAAATCCCCCAATTAAATCAAGTCTTCCGTTTTTGGCTGTCAGTGGATTGTGTAAGTAGGGTGTAGGTAGGAGCGTGCCTGCAGGGCATCCTGCCTGCCTCTGCCTGACCCTGTCCTGTCTCTGTTCTGTTTGTAAACTGACCTGTTGCCATGGCAATGTTTGACATCACCTGTTCAATGTTGCACCTTCAGTGCAGGGTTTGGTAGGAGAGAAAGGGAGCCGAAGAGATCCAAGCTCTTGTTTTAAAAGTCACACCTTCCATTATGACTAAGTGTGCCAAGAAATATCGAAAAGGAGCTGTCAGGTAATGGCATTTTTTATATAGCAGATAWATAGCAGATGTGGAAGTTTTCTCTATGAAGTTTAAACTCTTAGTTTAAATTGAGGGTCAGTGAGTTGCTTGTTTTTCAATGAAATCTACCCTACTTTTAAACMTGTAAAATGAGAAGAATTGTTGTGACTCTTGAGCCCTGAGTAGTTTACAGACAATTGAAGTGAAGATGCCAGCAGGGAATAGACATCTTGGAAGGCTCAAGAGGGCTGTAGCAGCCCATGGCTGCTGGGCAGCTTGAGGCTGAAGGGACTTGTGTGCAGCACTGCATGGGATCATGGGACTCTGCTTGTCCCTTCCTGAAAACCATCTCCAGAACTGCCTCTCCCTGCAGTGTTCCAAAATACTTGTTTTGGAGCTCCTGGCTATATGAGTGAATATTTTAATACAGGGGAATTACAAGTGACTGAAATATCTTATACCAATGAAGAAAGGACTGCAGTTTGACAGAAACATATTCTGTCTGCTCCTAGTATTAAGTAGTTTAAAATTACACTCCCTAGCTGCCTGATATACCTCCCTGTACTGTGTTATTTAAATGTGTATGTACTTACTTTTAGACTGATGACCATGGAAATGGTTGAACAGGATGACAATGCAGTGGATTCTATGACAGAGAGAAGTGCTGGTCAYCTTCAGAATCAGCCAGGCCAAAGTCAGATTTCCTCAGGATCTGAGGTAAGTTGAAATGTGGAAAGATGAGAAGAAYAAATGAAGTGATATTTAGAGCTGCTATGATTTTAAACTATCAGTTTGTATRGCATTTTCGTGTTTTATAAGTCTTTCCTATATTAAATAGGAAAAATATAGCAAAGGTATACTGGAAACTACATCTTCAGTAGTTAACAAAGGACTAATATAACATCAGTTCTGTTAAAAAGTAACATTTTTAGGAGCCCTTTCAGACAAGAGTGATCAGTAGACACATGGGTTAAAGAATTGAGGTGGCTCCRAGATCAAGCATATCTAAACCATTTGTGTATCTTCAAGATGTGTTGTATAACAAAATGAAAACATGAATATAAAGAACCATGGTTCTCTCTTAGTTCCAGTTTTTGTACAGAATGTATTTAATCTAGTTGCAAGTACATTTTAAATGTGTGCTTGTTTTGTTTCATCCCTGCGTATCCAATGACAGTGTCTGGACTTCTAAAAGCACATTTTACATATTTTCTATGGTTGCTCTACCTGGATTATTCTTTGGTAATTCATGGATAAAAGATTTTATATATATGTGTATATAAAATATAAAAAGAAACATAAAAATATGTACTGAAACATTTGGCCATTGAGAGGAATACTGTTCTTAACAGCAGTAAGATTTATAGCTTCAGAAAAGTGTATGGGCCACTTCAAAAGCCCTTTGTTGAATAAAAGAACTGATTTAAAGAACATCTTACAGAATTTTTTCATCACTGGAAGTTAGAAGTTATTTGCTAAGATTTGATGCCATGTGTTTGGTTTGTTAGATACTTGATTTACATTATAGATATATTTTTAAAACTGAAAGCAGCTGCTCTTTTTGTCAGRTCTTCAGACACAAAGTAAACTGCAAAATATTTATCACCTTTTTTGTTGGTTTTGATACATGCAGCATTGGGAATATGGCTTGTTCAGTTTTTTCTTTTTTTTTTCTTTAAGAATTTTATTTGGTTTGTTCTGTTGATGTCATCCCCTCATTTCTTCTTTAGTAGTTCTTTTCAAATTTTCTGTTTTAACCTCATAGGATGGTTGATGTGCAAAATCTATTGGCTTGTGCAATAGTCTGWGGAGAAGACAGCTGTGAATTTTGTCACTTGGGATTTTTAATGTTGATCCAGAGACAAAGGTGTCACTAATGCCTGTAGGAGAGTTTTTGCACTCCTATACTGTGCAGTGTAAAACACTTTTTATGTTTGTCTGCATTTAATGCTTGAGTACTGCATGTGTGTGTGTGTGTGAAGATGCAGCTGTACTGGGTATGGGTCTCATACCTTCCAGTTAAAATGAGCGACTGAAGTATTGATTAATTTCCTTCAATTTACACTAAACCAAAACATGTACTTTCTGTACAGTTTGAAGGCTGAAGGTAACAGTCCAGAATTGGCATCTGGAGTCCCTTTTTTTGGTCAGGTGGCTCAGAGAGCTGTTCTGGAGCTGTCAGAGCTGCTGGGTGCAGGTGGCTGGRGCTGACATCCCTCTCCAGCGGGGCCGGAGCTTTGTCCGAGGGCTCTGGGCCTGTGCCCATCTCCAGCCCCTGGCTTGTGGGGCCTGCAGGCCTCACATGCCCTCAGTGCCTTCAGGCTGCTCTGCCCCAGCGTTGCTGTGGTGAAACTGCCCAGACAGAGCACCTGCTGTTGACAGGCCTTGTTCAGACGCTCCTTTGGCTTAAGATGAGTAGGATTTTCTTAGCCTGTGTTCCTTCCTGGCTGGCTTGGAAGGTGAGGTGCTTTGTCATGGAGARTTGGGCCTGGCTGTTGAGGGTTAAAGCCTGCTGGAGGCCCCTGTGTGGGACATCTGACTGGTTTTGTGGTGGTCCTGGTGGGAAGTTGGTGTGTTCTGAGGAATTTGTGGCTTTCCCGTGCCTGTGTATTTTGACTATTACAGAGGAGCAGAGATCCCTTCTCCTTCTTTGGCCTGTGGAGGAGTGCAGTTAAGAGAAGACAGCCACTACAAGTGACTGAAATGTCTTATACCAACTTCCAATCATCCCTCCTATTAATTTTGTTTCAAATATACAGAAACAGGAGAAAAGAATTACTTGATTCTTACTCAGAGCTAAAATGCCTGGTCACTGAAGCTGAGGGCTTCTTTTCAGATATCTCTGAGGGAGGGGGGAATGGGGGCTTTGTTTGTGTTTTTGCCAGCGAAATATTTGTTCAGCCTTGGTTTTGATCAGTCAGAAGTAAAACATTGTAATACACTAKCTTTCAATTTGTGGTTTTCTGTGTATTATCAAAGAATTAATTGTAGAAAGGTCAAGCTTGGGAGAAACCTTTTAAGATTATGTAGTCTGACCTGCCGATGCAAGCAGGGTCAGCCAGAACTGTGTCTGCYTGGGTTGTAAATATCTCCAAGGATGGAGTCTCTAGAACTTGTCTGGTCATCTGTACTAGCAGGTGACTACCCTTACAGTAAAACAGGTGGAGTTTTTATGTCAAGATGCAATGTAGTGGTTTTAATCTGCTTGATGTTTAATTCARTTATGACTTTGGCTGGGGAGTGACTAGCAAAATGCTGAGGGGTACAACTACCTAGGAGGTGGGCACCTTTTTTTTTTTTTATTCTTTGTTTTGGGTGGGGGGAGGAGCAGCTGACTTTTTTGCCCCTGCTCTGTAGGCATTTTATAGAAATAGCTGCTATTTAGTTTTAAAAGGGTAGACCAGGTACTCCATAAGAAGATAATCTCTAGAGGGCAGAGATTGTTTTGTGCTGAAGCATTTTTAATATCTCCCCTGYTGGGAGAGAGAGGAGACATTAGGAGTGTGTGGGCTGGAGCACTATGGTGTGATGGGATAACTTCCAGTGCTAAGAAGGACCTATTATACATTATTTGTAGAGGAGAAAATAGTGGTTGGGTTTTTTTCTTAGCTTGTGTCATAGATACTGCTATATTCTCCAGCAATTGGTGCTGAAAATAAAATTATTTTTCTACTAAAGCAAAAATRAGTGAATTTGAAACTAGCAAAGATGAGATGCTCTTTTTGTCCATTAAATTGTTATTTTTTAAATAAAATGTTCTACTATAGCATCAGTTTATAGTTGCATTTCTTGCATCCATCACTTTTAGCCAGTTGATGAATTAACATGGTAATGTTTTTGTGATCCTGAGAAATTATTGGTGGCTGTCTTTAGAAGTGGTAGAAAATATGCAGAACACCTGTACAAAAGCCTGATGTCTTTGARGGAAGGGCAGAGGTGAAAGTTGGAAAATTTCTCAACMTGTTTTGAGATGAGCTCCATGGGTTGTCTCACRTGCACAGATCATSTGTTGCTATATATAGAGCTGTACTTAAAAGGGAGTCAATTGGTATTGCAATATTCTAATAGTGTTGATGATAGTCAAGCTTMCGTCTTGGAAGACTTMWATCTACMATGATATTCAAGAGAMACATGTTCCTTTGGYAGGATTTCYAGAAGYCATACTGCATTCTGTGTTGCTCTGTGCTCAGCTKCACTAAATATAACTATAAYAATGTAAAATCAGTGTACTTTAGCCTTTCAGATTGGATAAAACAGATCGATTGTGTTTTCTTTTTTCTTTAATCCTGCCTCTTGGATTCCTCTTTGAGTCACTTTTTGTTAACCTTGTCATGTTGTCTGTCAGTAGAGCTCTCTGGTGACCTTGTCAGAGATACCATCTTGGTGCTGGCCCTGAATTAGACATATGTCAGGATTTACAATGTGAGAGCTGCTGTCAGAGAGCATAGGGAGATTGTCAGAGCCTTGTAGCTCTGAGTGTGTAGCTGTTGCAAGCTGGGACTGTTCAAGTTTCACACTTTGGGGCTGTTGTCCTTGTGGGCTCTTGACATCAAACTGTTAAATCTTGAGATTAAGACCTGTAGGAGTTTGCTAGGCTGTTGTAAGGCTCTAAAACCAGCCTGCCAAATGCARATGCTGGCCATTTAGCAAAGTTGATGTTAGAGGATTATGAATGTGCAGCTATGTCACCATTTTGTGCTTCCTTGAAATTTATGGCGRCACCAAATGTCTGGAATCAGCCTAACCTTATTTTCCTTAAAGGCAGGTGCTTCTRTTTGGCAGTAGCTTTGGAATTGATCAAAACATCTGTCTCCAGCTTTTCCTTATASAGGCTACTCGGTGCCCAAGTGTGGCAAGTCTCTTGTTCTTTTGTTAGGTGAACCCAGTGTGGGTTGTCTTGGCTTTTCCAGAATCACTTTTCACTTTACTGCTAGAATCCTTGGTGTATTGAGAATCTACAGCAGGGGCAGAAATCAGATGGGCTGGTGTCCTGCATTCTTCTTTTGGCAATGTTGAAGGTGTGAGGGGTGGAATGTGAAGCTAACCTCTCTAGTACTTGGCAGGGAAAGGATATCTGACGTTCACAGGATAACTGTTCATGTGGACCATGTATCTTGAAGTTAGATAAACGATGGGCAGCCTCTTTCTCTGCAAGTGTCCCTCAGTAGGAAGGTAGTACCTGATCATTCTTGGTGGCTGCTTTTCTCTCCCCAGGTAGAAGAAGGAACACTTACATTTCCAGATACCTGCAGTATGGGACCATACTGCTATTATGGGTTGGGTATTAGTTGAAGCTATTGGACATGCCTGTTGCATGCCCAGGAGCACAGAACCCATTAAGCTTACCCTCAGCCCCTTGTTCCTGAGTGCTTCTGTGGATTGTTTTCAGTCGCTGTGCCAGACAGTCCTTGAAKTAATGATGCTAAAGGTAGCATTGCTCATCAYTGATGTCAGAAAGAAGTTTCTTTGCCAAGTCTGTTTCAGTCAGGATTTACGYATGATAGCATGAAAGTGTTCTAGTGTTTCAGTTGACACAGGAATATTCAGCTTAAAAGTTGTAAAGGGAAATCTGAATCAAAATTCTAATAATAATTTCCAATAGCTGTAAAAGTGAGGTAGAGTATGAACCTTGAAAATTTTATAATACTACTATCTCCTCTTCCCTTAGCACTTATCCCCCTTCATTTAATCTCTTATCTGGATTAATRGGAACAAAACAATTTCTCCTGTTATATTGTAAACTTTGGTCCAAAAGAGTATTAGCKGAGTGAGGTTTTCTTTTTTCCTGTTATACTGAATAAGGAGCTTTAAAATGAATGTAGTTTCTTAATCTCAAGTACTGGATTATTTCCTGATTATGCGTGACTGACCCATTATGTACCAAAAAGAAACTTYTAAACTGTTCACCTTTTACTGCCTTATGGCTGTTGTACTCAGAAAGTTCTTTCTGACCCACTGAGTATTGTATCAAATTGCAATTCTCACAAAGAGAGCAGTAAATGGAAAGGTTTYGTGAAATTGCCTTTATAGTGTTTTAAAAAGTTAGCATGCTTTGTAAACATTTAGATTGCTCTGTGATTGCTGCTTGAAGCTTGGGTTTAGGATGTAAGCTTTGCCACAAAATAGATTGTACTCTTCAGATCTTTGAGAYTTTCTAGAGCTTAATCTCAAATTTTTATTTCTGACAAATTTCTTGTAATATTAATATTTGTTAAATAGGTTGGGAAGAAGGTTTRTGTGTCCTATTTCCCTGTTACCACTTCATGGTGTTTAAGGAATGATTTAAGGAATTCATTTCAGGGTTAAAAATGCCCTCAATTGTTCTGTTTTCTGAAAAGCAGTTCAGTTTCCTATAAAACTGAACAATTGCATACTGAATGTTGACAAGATCCTGTCTTTGTTTTCTAGAAACATTGTTTCTTTGAGGTAATTTGAACCACATCAAGACTTTTTGATAGCAGTGTATCTTAATTGTAGTTAAAATTTTTCATTTGCTTCAATAAGGGATTATTTCCTGGACAAGAAATATCTTAWGGATAAGGAATGAAAACTGCTTTTATATTTGGATTTAAAAAACCACTTCAGTGAAAATACATAAAAATTACAGAAGTTTCTTTAACCATTTTTTTTTTAATATTCAGCAGTCTTCACGTTTTTCTTCTTACTCTCATCTCATTTTACATTTCCTGCTCATACCAGATACCTTTGGAACTGAGAACAAAGCTAGGAGGGGAATAATAACAGAATTTTATATTTGAGTCTGAGTTTATTGTTGAATATACAGAATATAGAAATAAGACTTTTCAATGCAATTTAATTGTAAAACACAGTATTTATTTTTATGATATGATTTATGTTTGTCATTGTCGTCCTTTTTTGAGTTTAGAGATGCTTCATCACACAAGTAGAGATCAAGAATAGTGCTTTCCCTTTGCATCACTACTTGGTTCTGTTAATAGATTTAACAGTAACAGCAAAAATACTGAACAATTCCTAAGCCCATAGGTGTTAAGCTGTTTCTCAACCCATTTGTCCTCAGCACTGAGGGTTGAGAACTACAGACTGGGGAAAGCTGTTCTATGGCTGTGTTAGGCTTAGAGAAGATTCAGCTGTTCTTTATTTTTGTTGTTGTTTTGAAGCACTGATATACTCCAGCTCTCTTTTTCTTGATATATGTAATTATGTATATAACAGGAGTCCATTAAACTAAATCAGTTTACAAATCCTGGTATGGCTTTATTTAACAGGGTGATTCTTCACTATCTGAAGAATTCTCACATCTCTTGAGACATGGATCCAAAAAGCATAACTTCTCACCTAATAAGCAAAGCAAAACTAAAGCAGTTCTAGATTTTTTTTTYCCTAAGAGCATTCTGCCCTTAATGTTGCAGTGACATTCCACTCCGGTGAATATGCATGGTTTGTTACATTTCTGGAGGTTCTTCTTAACCTTCATGCCAGCAACAGCAGGTCTGGTGTGCAATGGCCAAGGGTTGGGGTTTTATTTTGATTGAAAAGAAAATATGAAGTCTCTGGAGGGAAAAAAAMCAAATAATTGCAGTTTGTTAGGGTGCAGTTTTAAGCTTTCCAGACCTTTACYAGTAAAACTAATTTATATTTGTGTATGATAATTGTGTACATCTAAGCTATTTTAGATGTGACAACAAAATCAGTTTGTTTTAGTTATCACTTCTAAAAGCATTTGCTGAAGTCTTAAGGCATCTTACTTAAACATGATGATTGTAATTTTTGCAGGTTTCTGTAGCTGCTTCCAGTGCTGGAAGAGGATCTCCAGCTGTAACTCTAGTGCAGTTGCCTTCTGGTCAAACTGTTCATGTCCAGGGTGTCATTCAAGCCACACAGCCCTCAGTCATTCAGTCACCACACATGCAAGCTGTTCAGGTTAGCTTTTTTATTGTTACATTTTCATGAATATTTGGTATCTCATAACTCTTTTCCCAACCCATCTTCAGTTTCTCTTCATTCCAACAAGTGCTGCAAGATTTACTCAGATGGYACAGGAAACAGCAGGGGGAAAGGTGGCAAACATCCAACCAGCAGCAGCTCTACAAGCATTGTGTAGCAATTCCTTAATGCTTCCTGTTTATCTTATAAGAAATTGTGTCTGAACTTACGCAATAGCAAATCTGTGTCATAACGTGGCCTTACTTCAGTGTATCCTGTAGTTATTCTATTTTGTTAAATTCTATGGACGTAGTGTTTCTAATGAGACTATGGACTCATAAATTTTCAAGTATSTCCTATTTTATTATTGGAAAGGGTCTGGACATAGTAGAAGTAAGCATATTGTATCMAGTGGTTCCTTGTTTTTAGGCCCTATCAGACCCTGTAAGAGCATCTTGTATTGCTTTTTGGGGATGTGGATATGTAGATACCAAAAATATCCAGCCTCAAAACAAACATTCATGTGGCAAATGCTCACGTGTTTAAAGTTGCTGGAACTAGAAARCAGGGATTGGTGCAAAATGTGTAAGACTTTTCAGAGTTTTTAAAAAGTAGAAAAGACAAGAGKGAATAAATTTGCAGTGCTTTGAAAATTGCTAGGACTCCCATTGGTGGTGTTCTTGTAGCTGGGAAGGCCTCTGCTCTAGTTTTATTAAAATCTGTTCGGGACATATCAACTCAATTGCTTTTTGCAGATACAATTGATATTTCTGGTAAGAGAGGTGATGCACCTCTYCATGTTATGAGGGAAGGGTTTTACCTGTGGCCATTGCAAAATGTTAAGGAAACGCCGTGTGTTGTCAGCCTTGAGAAGCCATCTTTAATGTTAGAGGCTTCTTAGTAACTTTCTGGTATAATAAATAAAARCACATGTATAAGTATGATTTATATTCAAGAAAAAGAATAAGATATGATCTGTGATCAGATAATGAATATTTTACTGTTGAGCAGTAGGTGTGGATGATGGGACCTCAAGGTTCTGAAATCCTAGATCACTATTGAAAGAGGTGCAGTAGGTGTCAATACTTGATCAAACTTGAAGTCAGAACAGAGTATTCAAAGTAAACACTTTTTTTCATTGGCATTTTTTTCTAACTGTAATTTTCCTGAGAGACCTTTTTTCAATAAGCACATTAGTAATTCCCAGTTTCTGTCACTGCTTTTAAGTCAGTGTAGTCAGGACATACATGCAAAGACAGAGGASTTTTTTCAAAGCTCAGAAGGAAAAATTTCTCAGGAATCTCTTGCCAGCTGCTGCTGTGTCATCTTAGGGGAGTGGAAGTCAACTATTTGTTGTATTGAGTGAACTCTGGCTGTCTACCCTTTCCCAAAGGAGTGGAGACAGGAAAGTTTTGTCCCAGTTAATACTGACTGGTTAGTTCCAGGATTTTGCTTTGGTTTCATCTGGCTAAGAAATGGCTTCAATATGCTGTAGAAGACTCTGTACCCGAGGGTGTTCAGCCCTTCTGTGATCCTTTTCAGTGCACTATCCTGCCACCTGGCATTTCCTCCAGGTCATTTGGCTTTAACTTGCTACCTTCTCTCTGCCAGACAGTAAGGAACTCAGGAAATTATTTAAAAAAGAGATAAAGAACTATGCTGAAGGTTGATGTTGAAGCTTGCATGACCTCTCCCTCAGACATCTGCCATTTTCARCTGGAAGGTGCTCAGAAGTTTTTCTCATAATGCTGTTGATTTCTTATTGTTTAGTTAAATGCTGTTTTATTTGTAGGAAGATTTAAATTGTTAYTTGACTTATTGCTTACTCCCCCCAGTAGTGTGTCAGGTCTTGGAAAGACTTAACAAATTTAACTTCAAATTCCTGTTGAAATGCAGATTAAGTTGAAATAGGTAAAGTTGAAATCTGAACAGTGTCCAGGAAAAAATTACAATGGTTCATTTTTTAACATTGTGGACATGGTTGTTTGCCATTAGAGTMATCTGAAGAGTTCATTTCTCTCTTTGTCATGATGAAAATGAAAGCTTTTAAAATTTCTTGCAGAAAATGTCCTCTTCCACATTGTGGTAGTTTGACACTGGCCAAATGCCAGACCMATGAAAGTTGTTCATTCACSCTCCCCTGCTACAGCTGGGCAGAGGAGAGAAAATTTAACAAAGGGTTCATGAGTTGAGATAAGGACTGGGAGAAAACACCTCAAGTGCAAAACAGGCTCAACTTAAAGATAAAAAGTGAGTTTATTACTAACAAAATCAGAGCAGGGTAATGAGAAGTGAAATAAGCTCTTAAAACCACTTCTTTTCCCCACAGCCCCTCCCTCCTTCCCCCTGATGGTGCAGGGAGAGAAAGTGTGGAGGTTTTGGTCAGTTCATCACCCGAGGTTTTATTGTGCTGCTCAGGGAGGGAAGTTGTTCCCCAGTGAGACTTCGGGGTCCCTYCCATGGGAGACAAYTCTCTSTTAACTTCTCCAGCATGGCACCAATCTTTTGAGCAGCAGTCCTCCCAAAACTGCTGCAATRTGAGTCCCTCCCATGGACAAACAGTCCWCCCAAAATTGCTGTGGCGTGGGCCACTCTTCCATGGGGTGCAGTCCTCCAAGCACAGGCTGCTCCAACTTGGGAGCAAGATCTGTCTCTCCATGGGTCTCTGGGTGGACCCCAGCCTCCTCCAGGCATCCACCCTCTCTGGCATGGGCACCTCCCCCACGGGCTGTGGATGGATCTCTGCATGCCCCGTGGATCCCCAGGGGCTGTGGGTGGATCTCTGCATCCCCCATGGATCCCCAGGGGCTGTGGGTGGATCTCTGCATGACCCATGGATCCCCATGGGCTGTGGATGGATCTCTGCAAGCCCTGTGGATCCCCAGGGGCTGTAGGTGGGTCTCTGCAAGCCCTCTGGATCCCCATGGGCTGTGGGAGGATCTCTGCATCCCCATGGACTCCCAGGGGCTGCAGGGGTACAGCTGCACCATGATCTCACCACAGCCTGCAGAGGAATCTTGGCTCCGGCGCCTGGAGCACCTCCTCCTTCTCCACTGACTGTGGTGTCCCCATGTTGTTTCCCTCACATGTTYTCACCTCTTCCTCTTTTCTGGCTAGAAATGAGACTGCTTCCAACCTTTGTTTTGATTTCTTCCTAAATATGTTAACACAGAGGCATTGCCACCATCTTTGATTGTCCCTGGCTTGGCCAGTGGCACATCCATCCTCAGAGCCATCAGGGATTGGCTCTGTTGGACATCATGGGAGGCTCTAGCAGCTTCTCAGAAAAGCCACCTCTGTGACCCCTCTGCTACCAAAAACCAGGCTGTGCAAAACCAACATATGCACAAAAATATTAAAATAATCTTGTGATTTCCTTACCTTCTTTCTAAAGTATGACTGTTCCCAACTTCTTCAGCCATCTTCACAAAACCAGGGGGTCTGCTGGTAGCTGTTAGTGGAATGTGACGATTTAAAGACAACTGAAATCTTGTTTTTGAGCTGTTTGTCCTGGTACAAATAGATGATTTGTTAACCCCCATGCCCCAGCAGAATGAAAATTCTGGTTTGAGTTAGGATGCCCAGGCTCTTTCTTGGCTTACTTTTGAAGGATTGTGCCAGAGGCTTGAAGGTCGATCCATAAAGGAGATTGCTGAAGGCATATTGGGAGGGAAATGTCTTTCAGGATCTCTCTCTGGTGCTCAGCATTGGTCTCTCCTGCAAAAGGAGGAATACAAACTTCTTGAAGCACCTGTATCTCTGCAGTCAGCTCTGATGTCTGGTTTGGAGCTATTCATCTGTACACATGCAGAAATAATTCTCACCACCTAGGTAGCAGACATAGAGTTCTAATGATGTTTATTGCATATTGCCAAGAAAAATGAGGCTACATTAGATATTTTTACACAGAAGTGCAATGTAATAAAATTCACAAGTGGAGAGACAATTTCATTCTGCAGTAACCCGCAGTTCCTTCAAAGTGTAGTTCTGCAGGTTTAAGTTGAAGTGACCCAGGCCTGCAAATTCCCAGAACCTTCCAGACATTCATTTTCTATTGAGGTCAGGCAGGTTTTGTTTCTAGTACCAAACCCTGAGGACTGGCAGATGCATTAATTCTAGAGCTTTTCTTTTATTCCCTGAGTTTCCACTGCAGCTGGTTCAAACACTTGAAGTCTTCTAGTCTCTGACATCATGTTTGTTCAGTGTCAGTTTAACAGAGTGCTTACTCTGAAACKGCAGTCTGGTCTGTCTTCATGTGAAAAGGTTTTCACACTGTTTCAATCTGGAATTCTCAACACAGCAATAGTTCTGAGTCATTAAAAGAATCCAAGAAAATAATGTCTTTTCCTTGTTCAGTAATGACTTTCAGTTCTGTGCGGTAAGCTAGATGCTGGTCAAGAGTGTGATTTGGCCCTAGCCTTTAATATTGTAKGGAGTAATTTTAAGAGAAGAATGTATGAAAATCCTAAAGGTCTGAGAAAATGTGATATTGTGGACTTCTCAGGCATTTTCAAAACTCATACAACATTGCTGTGTCTTTGTATTTATGAATTAGAAATGGGGTAATTATGTGTTAGAAAGTCTAATAAATGTGTGTATTTAATAAAGTTATTTTTAAATAGCTTTGGTGTGGTGTGAAGAAACTTTCATATTGTATACTAATATATAAGGCACATTAGCACAGTATTCTGTATTTTAGATGTTTGACCTCACTTCAAGAGCTGATTAAGTAGTATAATATTCTTACATTTAAAGAAATCAGTTTCCAGTACTTTTTGTAAGTGTCATTCACAAAAACAGTAACCTGGATTCTATTGACTTTTTTCTTTTTCAAATGGAAGGTGTTATCTGAGTKGCTGTGTCTGGGTAACCTCAGAATKAGYRATTTGCATTGGAAAAGT
>CADDXX010000238.1:883336-921664 GCA_902810485.1 Alauda arvensis
AAWMAYMWSATTAGAGAKAAATAAGTCAACAAACTTCCCGTGYGTAAACATGGAAGGAATTTTWAAAAATATTTTATTCTTCTGCTATTTTTTTTAATGAAGTTATGAATTTCAGGAACTTTGCTATTACAGGTAGCATCGATTGCAGATGAAGCTGCACAATCAGAAGTGATAATTGATTCTCAAAAACGTAGGGAAATACTTTCAAGAAGGCCTTCATACCGGTAAGGACTTTTCATTTGGGTTTTGCTGGCTTTAAAGGCAGCTTATTTATTACAGCAAAACTGTCTGATCAAAGTCAGCTATTTGATTTTCTTATGGGTATGGATTTTCAGCTACATAAAAATTACTTACATTCTTTTTTAGAAAAATTTTGAATGAGCTCTCATCAGATGCTCCTGCAGTAGCGAAGATTGAAGAAGAAGAGAAGTCAGAAGATGAAGGAACACCTTCTGGTATTTCTGCAGTGACCATGCCCACCAGCCTGTATCACACTAACACAGGGCAATACCGTATGTTTGCAAATGTACTCTGTGATGATGCACAACATACATAGCACAGCTTTGCTTMTAGCACTTACATAATGCAGTAGGGATGTTTGATTAAGAGATCTTGTATTTCTAAGTAATTATTACTAATTTTTTCTAACATGGRAATTACAGACTTTTAATCTCTTTCTTGTAGTATTTGTTGGTTGTTGGATTTAGTCCTTCTAGAGCATCTATGCATTAACATGTGGAGGTGAGGCTCAGCTGAAATGAAGGATGTTGACACTTTTATGTGAATGTTTAATGATACAAATCATTGCCGTTTCAAATTCTTGTGATTTGCTATGTATTAGTGCTATTTATTATATGAAATGGCAAGTAGAGTTTTTTGAAACRTAAGATTGGAGTATGAAATTACTTGTTAAGTTCCAATTTTCTTTCTTAAAAGAGCTATGTCTTTTTGTCACAAKGTTTAAAGTGTCTACACTTCAACAGGAGAATTAACCTAAATCATGGTTTCCAGTGTTTGATACRTCATCCAAATGCAAAAGTTACATTCACGGTTCTGTTCTATAGATTTGCTTTTGGATATTTTTATTCCTGTATTTATAGTAGAAGAGTTGCATAGCTTGCACTCTGRCTTCTTTGGACATAATCAGATAATCAGTTATCAGTTTGGATAACTTTATAATAACAACAACTCTTTTTAAAATTTATAAAGCTTCACTCCTACAGTTTGTAGGGGTTTTCCATGTCTTTTCATAAGTAAACACACTCAAGTGCAGGTGTTTTTCCTTTGATATAATGACAGGAAGATTGCGTAAGAAATGTTGTGGAGTTTTTTTCCTGAAATGGGAAAGCAAGAGGAAGTCTATTAAAACACTGCAGTGGCATATAAAAGAGGAGAGAATGGCTCTAGTTGTGCTCTACTCACCCTTAGAATTTTTCAGTTACTTTTAATTTGTGCATCTAAACTAATTATTAATGGTGAGAAGACAGAATTTGTCTGTAGTATCTATCCTTTCAGTATAGAAGAATAATTCTGCTTATGTCCCTAGGCTGCTTTTCTTACCCTTTCTGTAGGCTATAGACATAAATAAATGTTTGTTGTGTGATGTCCAGCATCTGAAATGTTCTTTTCTGTGGAAAAGAATATGGTCATCCTAAATTACAACTATCCAGTAGAGAATCTGGCATGTATGAATGTATTCTTGTATTCTATGAAAAATTAAAGATTTTTCTTCAATTTTTGAATTATATTTTTGATTCTGCCTAGGTTTAATTAAGAATATATATATTTGCTATTTCAAGGCTTAAAGCAAAGTGTTATAGTGTCTGTGTRTTACCTGGTGAGCCTGTGAACCTTTAGGGTTTCTAAGCAATTTTAGAGCTCAGGTTTAATCGTAGCTTCTTGTGGGAAGCCAGAGTTGTGCTTTGTCTGCAGTGTCTTGCAGGAGGTGATTCTTAGGGGAATATATTTTCACTTGAACACACCTATAAACAATAGTAATAGGGAAGTGTTTAAGTGAAGAACAAAATTCAAGGATTTTGCTTTACTGTTCAAGCAGACATTTACTTCTGAATATTAAGCAACAGAGAGCATCRCTGGCAATGTGAGAACAGAATCCACAAAAATTTAATGAAATCTCATGTGTCTTAATTTAAACTTGGCTATAAGCCAAGCTTGGGAGATTTCTGTTCTTTGCTGCTTTTTCTTTGAGTAACTTATAGTTGTAGCCTAAAATATGTGCTGTATAATTAAGGTTCTCATCATAATGGGGCATTGCTTCAAAATGCAATGTCAGCCTTCATGGAGTGTCTTGGTTTGGCTCAAAAACTTAGTTTTGAGAGCTTTTTCTTCTTGGAAATAGTTTTTCATGCTGGATTTATTAATTCATTAATTTGGAGGCTTTTTAAAGTTCATTTTTGTCAGTTAGAATATCTTTTGCCTCAGCAAAGTCTGTGTATTTTAATTTTGGTTAGGCCAGGTGGTAGCCAGGGTGGTCATTTTCTTGTAATAAAGGRGGGTCTTAATTTGGAATTTACTGAAGAGAGTGTGACTTGACCCCTCCTCTTTACATGTATGAAGCACAGATCTGAAGCATCTCTGAACCATCCTGTTGGTTGCCTGTGATCCTCAGGAACTGCTGTTAGCTAAAAGCAGGAAGACTGGGTGGGACTGTAACAGCTCCAGTGTTGATTTTAGACTGGCTATGATGCATGCAGAGGGTCACTCCATGTACCCCCTTCATCTGTACASCTCCTGTCAATAGCTCTGTGCTTCTGCCTGCYCTTMCTGTGCCTGGGGACTCCTCTCTCCCTGACCAGCACGGGCTGCACAGGTTCTGCTGTGCAGATTCTCACCCAGGARTTCACTCATGAAGCTTGTGCAGTGTCCTTGGCAATGAAGAACTGGCCTTGTGGTGTCACTGTGGCCATCTGTACTGTGCCCTGGTTTACCAGATGTGTTATGTTATTACATTTGCTGATTCCTTTTTTTCCTGATTCCTTTTTTTCTCTACTGTTCTCTCTATTCCTGCAAAGAAAAGGCAGTTTAGTTGAAAAGATAATTTTGACTGTGTGTTTGTGTCTGGATGTCTGGGATGTCTTTTTGGTAGAACTTGATAAGTAAATTTTTCTGGAAAACAAATGTATTTTTGTCTATTAATAGCCTTGATGGCTGTTCTCTACTTACTTTTCACCAGCCAAAATGGTATGTTGCCATGGTTTCCAAATATCTTTTTCCTTAGAGCTTCTTGGCTTTGGCTTATGGAAGCAGACAGACATGACCAGATAAAATGTCTTTGCCAGCTACCTCCATTAACATATGTGTGATCTTTTTGTCAGGGAAATGGGTAGTTTTCCACAAGGTGCTGTCTTGTGTAGGAGCCTTGTGTTCTCATCTGACTACACACCTACTCTGTTGGCTGTAGTTCTGTCATGTTGGTTATTTAATATTGAAAAAAAAAATATTAGTTCCTTACCTGTGATAGTGGTCTAATGTGCAAGAGATGTTCATTCACTTGGAGTGTGTGAATCAGCCTCCCCATCCCCCTGCCACCTTGTGCATATCATGATGATCTGCATGAAAAAAATGCAGGGATAATGAAAATTATTAGATCTTTTGCTGCCTGTTTGGGTTACTTGCTGTCTTAGAATAGATTTTCAACAACTGGAGAATTAAGAAATCTTTTGAGAAAGACTAACTTCAATTCCATTTCCAGTTTTGGAAGGGAAAAATACCTGTTTTTTCTGGATTAGAGCTGATTATCATACTGAGGAGAGTGGTATTAGTAATGGCTTCACTCCTAGATGGAGGAGAAGATGCCACTTGCATGACATTCAGCTACAGGGACTAYCCAGGAAAGTCCTGTCCTCATCATAAAAGGCCCAGTTTGCAGGAGAGCTCCAGCACAACAAAGTGTGTGCAGTGGTTAAGATCAGGACAGTGAATGGAGGAGGCACAGGCAGTGTGTTCAGGGAATATRGCAGGAATCAGTCCTGTAAGAGAGGCAGTTACTGGAGTTAATTCCCTTTTGTTTATAGTACTGGGTTGGAATCTGAATGAATAATTGCAGGACACTGTGACATATTTGTTTACCCAGGTTCACTGTGGAGCCAAGAGTTTTGTATCAATCTGTGCTGATGTTTTACTGCTTAGGAAGCCAAACTGACTGGGGTTTATATGGTGTGGTTCTGTGATGGTGTAGATGTACCATTCCTGTGCTAACTCTGAGAGGCAGAATTTGGCTCTTTATWACTTCTCTGGGAGGTAGAGTTGACAAGTCTTGTTGCTCTTGTCCTGGACTTTKTGTAGAGTATAGGGTACAATGCTTTACTTTTCTTGCTTCTCTCTCTATTGTCCTGCCCTAAAATGGGGCACTTTCTGCTTTGGAGGCCAGACTGAAACATCTTGCACTCTACACCCTGCCACATTCTTCCTCTTCTCYTAAATGCCTTCAGGAGCCTGTGTGCAGYGCCCAGTTACTCCTTTTTCCAAGGGCAGGACTGGAGGTCCATGCTGAATCCTATTTCAGTATTGCAGAAAAGGCTCTGAACTTAATTCAGCATGAGAGGAATTCCATGTTTTCCCCAAAAGAAGCTAATTCAGCTGTTGGGATTGGGCAATCTTAGTCTCTTTCAAGTGTTTATATCTGAAGTTGAGCTTTTGAGATAACCTTCTGTTGTCAAAACAGAACATTTGAAATCAGCAATCTCTAAAATTCACATMGGTATCTAACAAATCCTGTACTGAGATAAGCAGAGCTGAACCTTCAAAAATGGCATAAAATACTGCAATCCAACTATGAATTTGGAGGAGTTGGCAAGCCTGAATCTTTTTTTATGTCTGAGTTTTATACCATCTCAGATCACTTTAAATACAATGTTCATAGTTTAAATAGCTTCTGGGGGAGAAATGAGTTTTTACTCCTTTTACTCCTTGGGAATTGAGTTCTCAGCTAAAAGTTTCAGGATTGTTTTAATTTACATAGGAGATGTGGATTTGGCTRGTGAATCACTTGGTAGATAAGGAATTGGCTCAAAGAGTTCCAGGCAACTTGATGTTCAGGTGGAGGTCAGTGGTGAGTGGTGTCCTTCAGAGATCTGGTTTGGAACCAGTATTATCTTTGGTTGGAGATGTGGAAGGTGGGGTTGAGTGCACCTTCAGAAAGTTTGCAGGTGACACCCAGGCTAAAGGATGCAGTTGGTACTCAAAGCTCAATAGAAGGGATCCCATCCAAAGGGACTGTGACAGAGTAGAGAGGTGGACACATACAAACTTCACAATAAGGCCAAGTKCAGGGTCCTGTGYATGGGTTGTGGCAATCCTAAATGTGGATACAGGCTGGGCARTGAGTGGATTGAGAGCACTTGGATGTGCTGGTGGCTGWAACACTGARTATGAGCTGGCAATGTGTKCTTGCAGTCAGAAAGCCAACCAGATCTTAGCCCGCATCCAAAGTAGCRTGGGCAGCAGATCAAGGGATGGGATTCTGCCCCTCTGCTCTGGTGAGACCCACCTGGAGTGCTGCATCSAGCTCTGAGCTTCCAGCACAAGACAGACAGGGACTKGCTGGAACAGATCCAGAGGAGGGCCATGGAGTTTATCAGGGRCTGGAGGCCTTCCCTATAAAGACAGGTTGACAGGTTTGGGCCTTGCAGTAGCCTTCCAGTRCTTAAAGGRGGCCTACAGAAATRATAGGGAGGGACTCTGTCAGGGAGAGTAGTGATAGGAGGAGAGGCAACAGCTTTACACAGAGAGGGTAGACTTAGTTTAGATACTAGGATGCAATCTTCACTTAGAGGGTGGCAAGGCACTGGAACAGRTTGCCCAGAGAAGTTGTGGATGCCCCATCCCAGGAGTGTTCAAGGCCTGGTTGGATGGGGAGGCTCTGAGCAACCTGATTTAGTGGAAGGTGCCTCTGCCCATGCCAGGGGAGTTAGAGCTGGATGAAGGTCCCTTCCAACTCAAGCCCAATTCTATGATTCAATGATATTTCTGTGTTTAACAAAGACAGTGCTAATTCCAAAAGGAATATACAGTTAATAATATCTCTTAGAGAATTGCATTTTTATAAATACTTGATTATGACAAGAATGCAGTATGATTTTTTAATGGGGAAAGTATATTTGTTTTTTTCATACTGCTATTACATTGAGGTCAGAACCCCACTTTGTTCTGTTTTTCTTTTTACGTGAGTATTGGGCTCCATACAACTCCATACAACTAGCACAACACTTAACAACCTGGTTAAGTGTTGTGCTARCTATTTCTTGTACTAAGGAAATGACTGTTAGTGTTAGAAAGCTTTCTCTTCCTTTGTCTTGGTGTCCTGGTTTTTGTTTTCTAAGAGTCAATTAGCAGCTTTTTTTAATAATTTTTTTAACAACTTCTCTGTTACTATTTAAAACAATGCTTTTATATGGCTAGGAACTACTATTTTTTTCCCCATTTTTAAACTATTTTAGTAGAGTTAATATTTCTGGAAACATAGATATGTGTTGAACAGTGCTTTTTATCTGTTTTATGTATATACTACACAACAGGTTTTATATTTGTGGACATCAGTATTAATATTGCCTAAGTTTTATTGTACAGTTGATCCTTAAGCAACAAGAGGACCAGGAGTCCTAGAAGACAATGTTTATTTCATGTTTTTTAGCATGTGTTATGTCTTTCTGTTGCCTAACTTATCTTTTTCTTTCTTTTTTTTTTCCCTGTTTAGTTACCATATCTCAAGGTGGTACGATTCAGACTGTGACAAATTCAGGAGCTCCTCAGCCAGGTGCTACCATTGTGCAATATGCAGCACAGTCATCTGATGGCACACAACAGTTCTTTGTTCCTGGAAGCCAAGTTGTTGTTCAAGGTACATTCTTTTAGTYTACTCTATTTTTGTTTTTTCATATTAAACATTTTTTCTTAAAAGGTTTCTTATTTTATGTTGGCATCATTGCACTGTAAATTACTCATAGCAAGAGTAAAGAATCTTAGGAAGGGATTCAGGTTCTCTGCTTYGTAAGGCAGCTACTATGCTTGGTTAAAAAGAATGAAATAGCARTATAACATCACTTTCTGCTTTGGATTCTCTTGTCCAGATTTTGAAACATGTTTAATTGGAATAAAGGTACTGTTACAGATTGAAGGGAGATGCTGATTTAATATAGGAAATTAATTTGGAAACTCATAACTCCTCAGCTGCTTCCTAAAACTTCCCAAATCTGTGAAGAAGCACAGCATTTGAGGTTTTTATCTGGCAGCATTTCAGTCCTTGGGAATTCCRTTTGGCTGATTTTCCTTTACAGACTCTCCATTACAGGGCTGTTCTCTGACAGGGCTACTCAGTCTCAGCAATGGGCTCCACAAGATGGAATTGTCCATTAACTGTTCTGCCTGTGATGGAAACTTTYAAAATGGACTCAGAGACAGTTAATGAATGCCTTCTGTATTATGTTTCTGGAAGCATCTAGATGCTTCTAACTAAATTGATTTGTTCTCTGTCCATGCTCAGAGAARTTTATATTCCAGAATTCTCTATTCCTTTGGTTCAAAGTCCAGTGTTTTAATGAGCCTCATAGCTGTTAACACATAAAAATGTGACATAACATATACAGGGAAAAGTACAAAGCAAACAGTAAGTGAGCATGRACTTGGAAATGATGAGAAGATAAAAGGCTTCAACTTATTCTATATGCTGTTGATATTAGAAAATCTTTAGAAAAACAAAACTCCTGTAGTAAAATAGAGATGTATAAAAGTAGTGTGAAAGTGCTTGAAGATGTTTATMGTAATACAATTGTATGTAGGCAGCAAACCTGAGTTAATCATGGTGGAGTGAGACAGTGGAATAAGTTGAATAGACAAGTGTCTGAAATATCCTTACTACAGGTCATACTGCCTATGCTAGAAAGTCTTTYGGAGTACAGGTTATRAMCATTTGTCATTTWTGTATATTTTGTAGTTGACTGTTCACCTAATATTGTGATAGCATAGACTATAATGGAAAAATTATTCTGCTTAGTGATCTTACCACTTGCATATGTATTTTTATAATGATTTTGGGTAGGCAGCATATAATTCTTTTTCTTAATTATAGAAGTAGGAAAGAACATAACAAATACCTGGAAACAGAAAAGATCTGTTTCAGATTCTGTTTCAGAATCTTTTAGATAGCATACATATTGATATTTTTTTMTGAAGTATTTGCTAATGAATCTCATGTAGTAATGGATAAGTTCACATAAACCCTGTGTTTGGTATTTTCTGAAAACCTGTGGTGTGGAAAAGTATTAGGATAAAAGTGCCAAATGTATTGATCCAATTGAGTGACATTGTATTTATTAGAAGCTTACATTTGTAGGCAAAAGAGGGGACAATTCTAGTGTCTGTGCAGTTTCCTGATATATTAAGTGTTAAGGTTTTTTTTGCTAGCTGAAGAAGGAAGTGTTTAACTATTAGTGGAAATGAATCTAGAAAAGTTATATAAAAACAATTCTGGTGAGATCTATGTGTGTTTTCATTATCTTGTTGGTGATATTTGAAATGTGTAGCTTGAATTTCTTGTGCTTTAGTTCTAATCTTCTGTACATAGGATCCTGAAGTGGTCCTGTAATCACAGAAGACTCCTGTAAACATAGGATKTAAAACACAGAACATCAGTGCAAACATTGATGCTTCCACTGCTGCCATCCAGCACAGTTTCACAGTTGATAAATTACCAGTCTGAATTTATTACCAAGACCTTAGAAGCTTGCTGTGCCCTACATAAAAACCAGTGCTTGGACTCTGAAACTCATTTCATTTGCATTGATGTAAATAAGGAGTAACTCTCTTAGTTCTGAATTATTTTGTTTTKTTTTTAATTTATATTTTAAAACTAAATCAACCACATCTCTTGGATMTATTTTGAAAAAGGAGGGAAGGGGGAAGAGGTAGCCTTTACYCAGAGTTACTATTCTGCTTGTTACAGCATCTGAAATCACTGGCATTAGATTGACTTTGTTGGAGTGTTCCTTAATAATTTCTGAAGCTTTTAACTGAAATTAAATGTGTGGATTGTGGGTTTTCCTGCAACGCTAGGAGCCCTAGCCTTTCATTTACCTATTTGTTACAGCTTATTAAGCTTTCCGGTCTTGCATGTCTGTCTGACAGAGTTCTCTGCCTTTTAGTGGAACTGTTCCAATGAAAACAATTGCATGTCTGTTTTAAATTTCCTTATTTTCTATTCAATCATGACTTTATCATTTGGATTCATTCATGAGTGCTAGAGCCACGTTTTCATTTCTGTCAGTCAGTGCTGTGAATTTTCAGATCTTTCTTAACAGCCTGCTTTGTAGTGAGTGCTTTCTGTAGCTTTATAAATAATTCAGGGAAAAAGAACAAAGCTAGGATTATAGCAATATGGAAGAGGAAAAAAAAAATAAAAGCAGGTTTACTGGAAAATGAATTCTTTGGACTRCAGTTTCAGTGAGCTGTTCCAGTGATGGAGCATGTTAATGACAGTGGTAAGCAAGTGAGGTCATTGTGATGTCAGTGCTCCTGCTTGTAATCCTGCACATGCTTGGTAGTTTGGAACAGTTCATGCTGAGCTCTGCTAGAGGAACAGCAGAACCGTGTGTGCAGAAGTTGATCATGGCTGTAACAGGAGATGAAACAGGTAAAATTTTTCTTAGCCTTTGACATGGTATTTTTGTATGTCTGTGCAGTGTTTAGTTAGTATTTGTGACATTTTCTTTTGAACCTGTTGCTGTAATTCTTTCATCTCTCTAAAAGTCRTACAAATAGCTTCTAATTCTGTCTACTTACTGCAGGATTTTAGGGCAATTTTACAGTTTTGTTTGGGGGAAAGCATAAAGAAATCACTGTTAGTGCATGAGTTATTGCACAGATTGATTCAGTAACTGTTCTTGATTACTTGATGCAGGATTTTGCTGAAAACAATCCACCACTCTACTTTTGCATYTTTCTTTATTGTGGTGATAGTCATATATGTTACTGTGTTTATAATTGCTTTTTGTTTTGTAAAAATGACAGCTGYCTTTTTTATTGAGCAATAAACGCTACAAATTTGATAGCCATGGGCTTAAGCCTAGCTGTATAGAAATTGTTTCAGCAGTGCAAATCAACCCTGTGCTTCCATTATTAAAAAAAACACTGAATGGAAACAAATTTGAGGGCAATAATTGAAGTATTGTAATGCCTGCTTGTTTTCTCCTCCGCTGTTAAAATGGTCTGTTCCTCAGCTAATTGAGTTCAAAAGGCTGACGTCATTGGATTTCCTGGAATCGTGTTGCAGTAGGAACTGGAAAAGTTAAACTCCAAACAAGATACACATTGACGTCAGCTCCAAGTCATGCTGCGAGTGGAGTCAGTTCCTTTCTGCCTCGTCAATTGCCGCCGGCAGCTCGCTAACATTAACTGCTTCCCTGCCGGCTCCTACTGCTGCCGYTCAGTGCTGCCGCGCCTTGGTTCATTAATCCAGAGATAAGGATCTTCTCCAGGATGATGTTTTTAATGCTCAGAGGGATAATGATTCATGCCTCGTGTAGCCAGTTTCGTGGGGAAGTTAAAAACCCTCTGATAATCAAGTCCCACCATTATGACTCACAGAGGGGGAGAATAGGCATCCAAATACATTGGGCATTTTTTCTCCTGGGTAGTCGCTGAAAGAACTCGAATGCAGGGATGTTCTCTAGTGTTCAGCAAGTTACTTTTTTCCAAGAGGTGGTTGCTTTTTAAATTTATTTTTTTTTTAAATGCAGTTTGGTTTTTCCCACTAGTTGTCTTTTGGTTTTCTTACTTTTGTTTTTGTAAGTCTCAACTAAAAGCTTCAGGTTTTCAGTGGCTTTTTMCTCCCTTGCATTTTAAGGAGTAAAAACCCCAAACAAACCACCACCCAAAAACAAACCAAAAACCAAACCAAAACAACAAAAGAAACCCCAAAAAACAAACCTGGGGCAGTGTGTTAGGGAAATGCACCGATTCCAGGTTTGTTGCTTTGTTAACAGTCTCAGTTCTACTTCTGATACCTTAGGAATTGCATTAAACCTTTGTGAAGTGTTGTTAGAAACAGCCACACAAGTTTGTCAGTCTGGATGAAGTGTGTGTGACATTTGTGTCAGATGCTGAAATGGAGGGTATGCTTCACTGTAATATAAATACATAACTAGGCTCAAAATAATTTTGAAAAAAATTAAGTTTATTCCACTCTGTTAAAGCCTGTTTCATCTTTCCAAAGTTCTTGAGATAATATACAAAACGTTTTTCAGTCTTTGAAATATTTTTTGCAATGATATAAAACATAGATTATTGCACAGCTAAAAGATACTTTGTCAGTGCTAGGCTGTGCTTGTTTCTAAACAGTGATGTCTGGATTTGCAAGGTCTGTACCACCAGAATAGTTATTTATTTGTGTTTCTGTGCTGGCAGGTTTATAAGTGAGACAGCTGTCAGGCAGAGACTGCCACTACTGGGACCTGCTCACAGTAGAATACTTACCAGTGGTGTTTGCTGATCCCATCTGAGATAGGGACTGGCTTTTGTTAAGTCTTGCTGGAGGTACATGATCACACTGAGTCCTCTGCACAAAAGCTGCAATAAGTCCTGTTGGCTGCCATCTGAGTATAAATCACACACAGACAACAAAGTAGTTGGTCCTGCCAGGCTGAGGTGATCTGGATTGTGGAGCTTTCCCCATGACTTGATCTACAAGATGGTTTGCTTGGATTTCTAATTCATTGTAGGTCAGGCAAACTAAGATAACATCTCTTTAATACCTAGTGATGGAATAGAAAAAGGTAGTTCTTACCACAAAGTCTATAAGATATATGTAATGTGGCCAGCATAAAGGTGAGCCTGAAAAGTTGCTAGAATTCCATATTTATAATTAGTGAATTGAGGTATCATTCCATTGACATGACTGGGACTGCTAAGAAATGYGGAGCACTTAAAGGGTTAAGCAATTCCCCTGTAGATGTACGAGATGACCAAGCCCTGTGTTCATGGCAGCTGCCTGTCAGTGCTCTCAGGGCTGTTCTAGGCTGATTTCTCCCTCCCTCCCACATCCCCAGGGGATTATCCAGGTCAGTTCACTGGTCCAGTTCATCTTGTAATTCCACAAACACTTTTACCCGCAGGACTGAGTGGGGGGAGGTGCACGGGGTTTAAGCTGATAATGATTTCAGGACACGGCTGTGGAATTGTACTCAAAAGACAACTTGAGTCTATGTTTTTGTTTTGAATTAATGAAGCACTTGCATTAATATAGTAAGATAATATATTTTTATTGTTTAATTGTTTTTCCCTRTAGTTAACTGATTCCTAACTGTTTAAGCTATCAGCCTTCCCAAGATTTGCCTGCATTTTATTTTTCCAAGTTGTCTTAGTGTCAGCTGGGATAGAGTTAATATTCTTCCTATTAGCTRGTACAATGCTGTGTTTTGGTTTTAGGATGAGAGAGATTTTGATGGCACARTCTTGGTTTGGTTGCTGCTCAGCAGTACTTTGTGCTAAGTCAAGGACTTTGCAGTTTCTCCTGCTCTGCCAGTGAGTAGGCTGGGGGTGCACACAGAGCTGTGAGGGATCACAGCCAGAACAGCTGACCCCAGATAGCCAGAGAGATATTCCATATCATAAGGCATCATGCTCAGCATAGAAACAGTAGGGAAAGCTGGCCTGCTGCTCAGCCACAGGCTGGCCRTCACTTGGTGAGTGGTAGCAACTGCTTTTCATTTGCATMATTTCTTTTTCTTGGGTTTAYTTCTCTTTCTTTTTGTTATTTTCCTTTACATTGCATTTATTATTTTATTTTATTTCCATCMAACTGTTCCCATCTCAGCCTATGAGTTTTCTTACCTGATCCTRTGTTGGGAGCTGTGTGGGTGGAGTGAGCAAGTGACTGTGTGGTGCTTAGTTGCAGGCTGGAGTTAAACTGTGAGACATGTTTTTCTATTTGAATAATTCTTTAAMGAATTAAAGTATAAACTAAGTGTAACACAATAACTTCTGAAACMTCAGCTATATACAGTTGCTTTAATGACAAAATTTGAAGTTCTGCTCTATCATAATAGAAAATTTTTATGGAAAGGAATAGGTAAATACTTGCTTAGAATGTAAAGAGGAATACTTGCTTTGTTTGCTTTTGTTTTCTGTTAGACAAGACACAAGTACTTAGGACTTCCCCAGTGTTTTTCCGTTGAGTTACATGATGTAGGGACAAGTAGGTCTTGTACTTGAAACAAAGAAGTGACGTGACTTTCAGAAAGGTGTTGGTTTCAAATCACGTCAGATCAGCGTTTAGCTTGGGGAGAGCACAAAATTGCTAMGCTCAGGAGCTGAATCTGAACTTTTGCCCTCTGATTTAGTGTGCAGCTGCACCCCTTCCTGTGCAAATGCCACTGCCTCCTGTTGCTTGCTAATGCTGCAGCATCCTATGTGTGGTCCTCTTGCCCAGGAGCAAATGCCTGTACATCCTGAGCACTTGTCTGTTCCTTTTCATTGTAGCAACAGCAGCTCTCACTCCTTATCCAAGGGTTGCCAAAGTGCTGTTTTAAGAGGAGGAGAGGCTGTAAAGCTGGTACTGTTGCTATCGCAAGGAAGGAGGAGAAAGTTGTCTTCTGAAGCAGAYTGAGTCCTGTACAGGGAGAACAGGGTAGCATATAAACCTTAGTGGCTGCAACAGCAGGACCATCTTTTTGTGGGATTGTGCAAACAGGAAGTAAGTGTCACTGCTCAAACTATTTCTCAAAGTGCTTTCCCCATGAGTAGAGACATGTGGAAGCTTTCAGTCTGGCTGGCTAGTGGGGCCACAGGCTAGAGCAATTCAGATACTTTACAATGTGAAAATAAATGCTATTAAGATAAAAACTGTATTTGTGTCATTACAGCCCTGTGAAATAATTTATGTATCTGGGATCCTGGATAAATCGTTGCCAGAAATCTGTTATTTTCAGATACACCTCTTTTTTTTTTTTTTTTTTTTTTTCCTTTCATTTTAAAATCTGTTTCTTTTATCCAGCTGCCACTGGAGACATGCCAGCTTACCAGATCCGAACTCCCACCACTACCTTACCTCAGGGAGTGGTTATGGCAGCCTCGCCAGGGACTTTGCACAGCCCTCAGCAAATGGCAGAGGAGGCAACACGCAAGAGAGAGCTGAGACTTTTGAAAAATAGGTAAGACTATATAATAATAATAATATATAATAGTCAGTGTTGCAAACCACTCCCCCTCCCCCACRAACACTGTAATGTTCCTAAGGTCATGAGCACTGCCTGTAATTGAAGAAGGGAAGGCAGGAAATTCTTTGTCCGTCATCCCATGTCCTTCTAGCAAAAGTACTGGTTGTTAACTCTGGAAGATTAGAGTTGACCTTATATACCCATGGATTTTTAGTTTGAAAATGTTAGGTGATTCAGAAATCAATATCATAAACTTTTTGTGATGATCCAGAGTTATACTTTTTGTTGACTTTTACTTCCCATCCTCTCCCACTACTGTGACAGTATAATGACCAGTAGCGGCTCTTTCATTTTGAAACATCCCAGCAAAGAATTGGTGAGGGAAATAGCTGAGTATCTCATTAGCTGCTGTCCATTAATGATGCTGTGAAGAGGACTTATTCAAAGATGGAATGATAATTATAGACTTTCCTAAACACTTGGCTGCTGGGATGAGATACTTTGCAGCGCCCCTGTTATTTTGTGAGGCATATCGTATGAAGTTGCTGTATATTTTTTAATTAGTTGTCATGGACTTGACTGAATGTTGTAAATGTCTCTGTGTATTCTTCTTGCTATTCTTAGGGGAGTCTGTCTTTTTTTAATGTAGCCACCTCTGTCACTGGCAGATTAATAGTAGAAATAGATTTTTCTGCTCTGCAGATCTCTAATACGCTGCTTAACCCACTTGTCTTATGATTCAATTAATGGTATTGCTTTGCTCTCATGCCTGTCGTTTATTTTAAATTACTTATGAGGATCACTGCATTGTTGTGCCTCCTTTTTGTTTCTTCTCTCTTCAGTTTTAAAACTAGTGCCTATGCTATAGCTCCTAAATTGCTCTCACAGTTTGATAGTTTATCATGTTCCAAGGTGCTAAAGGAGAATTCCCAATATTTCTAATATTTCTTCTGGAATTGAATGCTTGTTTAGTCACATGCTTCTGAACACACTAGCCAAAGCATTTAGCTCCAATATAAGAGACTTTAGAGCAGAACTGCAGGAATGGCTTCAGGCTATCATTTGCCAGCAACAAAAACCACAGCCTCGTGTGGCTGAAATGTGCTTAGGCAGCCAGTTCTGAAACGCTAAGAAATTGTATTTGTTTGGGCTTAAATTGTACTGTACATGGTTACAACATGCTGTAAGTTTTTATGTTCATGTAAGCTTGCCATCTAGTTTTTTATCTGAAGAGAGTGGTGTTAGGTTTGTGTTTTCTGAAAATACCTTCTCTGGGTTTGGTTTTAAGATTTTGGTGGCAGAAGACAATGCTCCCCCCAAACACACAAAGTTGAATGTGACTGGAAGAAGAAATGCTGCTTTTTCCATCCTAATKTTTAGTACAATTCAAGTCAATACATTACCATTTACTCCCTGTTTTTCTCAGTCCTTCTGTGTACTGATTCCATCTTTGTATTTGGTGATGCTGGATGYGTTTCAAGTTCTAGATGTTCTGGATTATATTTTAACTATGTTACTGCTTTTGGCTGTTATCCCATGTTKTGTTTGTGCAATCCAGTTGGTGGTGGTGGTTGTTGTTATTGTGGAACCACAGGGATTGCAGGTAATTGCATTTATCCAGTCTTTGCCATATTGTGGCTGTTCCTGTAGTCATTTGCCTTGTATTGGTTCCAGGGAAGCTGCCAGAGAATGTCGCAGAAAGAAGAAAGAATATGTCAAATGTCTTGAAAATCGTGTGGCTGTGCTTGAAAACCAAAACAAGACTCTCATTGAGGAACTCAAGGCCCTCAAAGATCTTTATTGTCATAAAGCAGAATAACTGTCTTTCATTTGGACCTCCTTTATTATGAACTTTAATCAAGGCATGAGAGGAAGCAATTCTACAGATTGCCATATGAACTTGAGAAAGAGACACTTGAGGCCCTTGTGGAACCCAGTTTTGCTTAGTGTTTTCAGACTGATTTGGGAGATATTCCAAAATTTGGAATTCTGTCATAGTCTCCATACTCTGCTGAGCTTTCTAATGGCATGCAWATGGCTTTTTTGTTTGCACTTTTTACTTCTGCTTTTTGCAGGGAAGCTGCTAAAGAATGTCGACGTCGGAAGAAAGAATACATAAAATGTCTGGAGAGTCGTGTTGCAGTGCTAGAAGTTCAGAACAAGAAACTTATACAGGAGCTTGAAACCCTAAAAGACATTTGCTCTTCCAAAACAGATTAGTAAAAATATTTATTATACTGTGAACTAAGATATGTCCAGTTGCTTTGTAAGACAATACATAGCCGACATGACTTATGGCTTTCTCTTTGTGTCATTTATAATATATTCCAACTCCTAACATTCCTGAATGCTTTCCTGCTTTTTGTCAATTCATAGCTCTAATTTCAGGTTTTTCATGCACCATCCTTCTGTCTCCCAAGGAGCCAAATGTTAAAAAATACAACGAAGTAAAAAAGTGCATAATTTCTAAGAGCTGTTTCTTTGCCATATATTTACATACTACTTTTTACATGTTATTGAGTGTCCTGCACATTCAAAATATTTTGCAATTGTTTTAGATTAATCATAAWGATAATGCATCCAATAATACCAGAAAATCAAACAACCCAAGGTATCTCAGGAAAGAGTTTATAAAAGAATGWTATGATTATATATATGTACTAGCATACTAGTCTACAGATTATTTTATGGCATATTTTTATATTAGTTGCTTTGTGGAAGAAAGTATTGTATTGCTGTCACTGAGTGCCATGGTTAAAGATAGTTTTTAATAGAACCATGTTGTTTAACCTGTGTAGTGTCTGATTTCCTTTAAAAACCTGGTTGAGATGCTTTAAAGTCCATGAGTATCTGAAAGAAGACAAAGGGAAAAAAGCACACCTACASTCATGACATGATGCTAAGTATATTGTAAATACCTGTAAGAAGCTCTCTGTTATATGACTGCTATTTACTTAAACTTCCTATAATCTGCAGAATATTTGATTCTGGAGGTCTGTRTATCAAAATTTAAATGTTCATCCTGAATACTTCCCATCCTGTACGCCTGTGGATAGTTGCCTGTAGTGAAGATTGATGGTTCAGTTCTTTTCACAATTTCAGCAAACCTGCTGAGTGGGGGTCAAGATGTCCTAAAGAAGGAAGCTTTCCAATAAATAGTAACTATTTGCTGATTCACTGGCTTCTGGAGTAGCCTATAGATGAGAGGTGAAGATTTTTAAAATAAACCCATGTTTAAACCAGATACTGCTCTYGTAAATGCAGTATGTGCCAACTTTCCCTTGTGCTTTGAGAAAACTAGTGCATATGCAAAGTTGCTTCTGGGTACTTTTTAAATTCAGGAGTGATCTAATTGTTTGGCCAGCAGTGTTTATGAGCAGAGTAYTTGGGAGCTTTGCTGGAACTAATAGCACCATTGCCTTACTTGATGTGGTAGGAAGAAAGGCCTGGTTCCTACTTAATTGGCTTTGCTGGGGGGTGTGTGTGAGAATATGAGTGTGTGGAAGGGGAGGAGGTATGGAATCATACTGAAGTCATTGAGACTTCCTAATTTAATTTAAACTCAATTTGCATTTAACCCTCTTCACTCTGACTCTTTTGGGGTGGATTGGTTTATGTTTATGGKTTTTTTCTCTTCTCCTAAATTACTTGAAATACACAGGATAATTTTTTTGAATATTTTGAAAATCCCAYGAGGGACCTAAGTGAGGCCATTTGTAAGAAGAGGTATTCTCTCTCACTTCATGCAGCCACATAGTTGATTTAAGGATGTAACCTTTGACTTCAGCTGACCTTAGCACTTCAGATGTATCTTYAAACTGAAGAAGTTATTTCAAAGTTTACTTTACTTTTGTTCCAAACMTGCAGCAGAGCCTTAGAGGGCAGAGGATGAATGCAATCTGCAGGTCCATGTTGCAGCCTTTATAGTGCAACAAGTAAGCAGTTTGTTGTGGCTCTGTCACTGAAGTCTGTTTTCTGTTACAGGTAGGCATTGCTCCTGACTCCCAAGGGATTTGGAAACTCAAATAGAAACTTAGGGGGGGGCGGGGTAGATATGTCTCTAGTAAAAAGTCCCCTTTATCTTCACACTGGTATCTGGTACTAACTGCAGTTAGAAATTTGACAGGAGGAATCATTGTCTGTTCCACATGTGTAGTTTAGACTCATTTCTTTACTAGTAGAATCATAAAGTGGTTTGGGTTGGAAGGAACTTTAAAGATCATCTAGATCCAAACCCCTGTGCCATGGGCAGGGATKCCACTCACTACTAAATCATATTGCTTAGAGCTCCATCCAGCCTGGCCTTGAATGCTTCCAGAGATGGGGCAACCACATCTTCACTGAGCAACCTGTTGAGTGCTAACCTCTGAGTAAAGAATTCATTCCTAATGTCTAATGTGAATCTCTCCTCTTTTCTTTATAACTACTGCCCCTTGTCCTGTCATTGTCTACCTGTGYAAAAAGTTCTCTCCTTTCCTGTAAGCCTCTTTTAAGTACTGAAAGGCTCACTGAGATCTCCCTGGAGCTTTTTTTTTTTCCAGGATGAAAAAGCCCAGCCATCTCAGGCTGTTTTCATAGGAGAGGTGCTCCTGCCCTGTGATTATGTTTGCGGCTCTCCACCAAACCTGCTCTAACAGGTCCATGGCTTTCCTGTGCTGGGCCCCCCAGAGCTGGGTGCAGCACTGCAGGTGGGGTCCCACCAGAGCCAAGGGGCAGAACCTCTCCCTCATGTGCTGCTTTGGATGCAGCCCAGGATGCACTCGGCCTTCAGGGCAGCAAGCACACACTGAAGTGATGCATGTAGTGCAGGAAAAAGGCCTTTTCAGTACAATAGTATTCTTTATATAGAAGCATAAGTGAATCTGAGTTGGTTTATTACAAGAGAATTTGAGCACTGTCCAAGCATTGATTTGGCAGAGCCAGGAATTTTGTTTTTTCATTATCAAGGAAAAAAACCAAAAGAATTGTGATTTTTTTCCCCTTCCTGTTAGAAAACTGCATTTCCATGCTATGAAACTCCTTTCTTGCTGAAACCACACAACTGCAAATTTATTTAAGATAGACAGCTAGAGGATTGGCTTTTGAGGGAAAGTGTACATAGGCCTGCACGGATTTTTAATTTTTATTTTTTCAAAATAGATTTTCATGTAGCTCATGTAAAATAGTCTCTTGTAAAATGTCCTCCACTTCCTAGAGTTGTGGGTGATGAGGAATGTAATAGTCAGCTTCCTCTCAAGGTACAGCTTTGAGTCATAGCTGTTTCCTTCTTAAGCAGATGTGCAAAGACAAATCTCTATAGACTATCCAGACAGATCTCTCTTGACTTTCTAAAACAGCCTCAGCTGTTTTGGCCAGCGAAGAAAGGGATTAAAATAAGTATAGTGTGTGAGTAGGTGTGGATTTAGTTTCTTTGGGAGTGCTTTTTGATTGTTATTCCCATAGATTTTGCTGTTTGCAGTAATAATTGCAGATTTTTTTTTTTTTGGCTGCGCTGATACAGTCCTTGAGGAGTGCAAGTTGTCTCCTGCTTGGTTTTCCTTCTGTTCTTGTCACATGTAATTGCTGATCTGTACTGGTACCCTGCAGACATGAGTGTAATAGCTAAACTCAGTGTGATCTTTCTCTGAATTAAGCATCACTTCAAAAAAACTAAGGGGTCTGCTCAGCTCCTGGTTTGGATTGACTCATTTTGCCCGCAGTTTTTTTGTTTCATTCCCTTGCTGTTTAGTGTGTGGGTGTGTACATGGTAAGACTGTAGTGAATGCTGAGCTGTTAAGCAGCTGACAGAAGTTACTGTCTCTTGGTTGTCAGCCTTTCTGTAGAAAATATTGTCATGTGGGGAGGGGGTCTAGTTTTTTTGAAGATTTTTTTTTTTAAGGCACCATGAGGCCCTTCTGGATGAGAATAACAGTGATRTCATTATTCCTGCAGAAGTGTTCTAGTATTTGCTTGATTTAATAACTGAGGAAAATACTTTAGGTAAATTCTAGAGCAATTTGATAGTCTCTCATGCCMACTGGAAATGGCAGGCTGCAAAAATCAATTTTTTCTTCTGTGTCTAATGAATCTTTATTTTCTCAGGTTTCTGGTTTTTTAATTTTGAGTTAGAACTTCCTTCTTGCAGCAGGCTTGTTCAATACAGCATGAAGCAGAAGCTGTATATATATACAAAGTCTGAGAGAGAGAACAGTGTGTGAGTTGAGTACTGCATGTAGAGTAAGGAAAAAAATAACTTCATTGTATTCTGTGTGACTTGAATGGAAAAAGCAGTGAAGGAAGTGTCTTTGTTATGGTAACTGCTGAGCTTTTTCCTCTCCTTTAATAGCCTTTGTCAGTGCAATTGGGTGTGATTAATACATCTTGTGAATGGAATTATTGCTATAAAAATGTCACAATTCAGAAATCTGGTTATCAAGCCAAGTCATTGTTTGTGTTTTGTGGCTTCAAAAAAACGATTTCCAAACAACCTTGAATGAGGCTCTTAGTATTCTCACTTTCATGATTCTCCCCTCTGCCCCTTCCAATGTGGTTGTATTCACACCAGGTGAAAGCTGCTGCAGAGTTGTTTAACAGGCTCAGTCTGGACCAAGGGGATTGTTTTTTCCAAAATAGTTCTCTTAAAGTTTTTTTTTTTTTCCCTAAGCAAAATATTTATCACTTTTCTAGCTTTCATTAATTCTTACAGAAGTGAGAGAACTGCAAACACATTTTTAAGTTGAATGCATACTGAGGTGTTTTTCTTGATGAAGTTGATTCTGAAGAACTAGATTCTCCAAGATCCTGGTTGTGAGAAGTAAAAGCTTTCTGAAGTTTGTCAGTCGGCGTACAAACAAAAAAATGCTTAAATCCTTGACAGCCCTGCATTTTACCAGTGAAGTTGTCAGTTACTTCAAAGATCCAGGCATGGGCCTGGAGCTGCAGCTTTCATGACAAATGAACAGCCCAAATCTGTTGAGACCTTTGAAGCAGACATTGTTCTTTTTCTTTCATTTGAGGCCTGATCTAATTTGCTTTTCTGAAGTGTCTATTGGCAATGGTCCTAACATGAAATACAGCCACAGAAAAATAGGAAAAGTAATGATAGATTGAACAAAGTGTGTGAAATAATTGCTGTTACAGAGTATAACACAAGTAGGAATGGTAAGTTTGGATGTGGGACTGTTTATTTTTTAATTCCTATATTTTTTGTGCAAGAACCTCATTGGTCTATGCAGGGATCAGAGCTCTGCAGTGTTGAGCACAGGAGGAAAAGTGTTAACATTTCAAAATCAGTTCCACTTTCTTTTGTTGTATCTTGTGTAAATTGTTACCTATAGCTCCCTCCGTCACGCTATCAGACCTGTTCCATACATTCTTTGTTCCTTTTCATTGATGATTTTCATTTTCCTGAAATACTAATATTGTCCCCTGTGAAATGACAGTTGCTCATGTTTATATCACGTTTCTTCTAGTATGTTTTGAACCTAGTGGTCATCAGCAATTCAAGTTCATAGATGTGTCAAAGATCTTGCAAAAGTTYGTAAAAATAGGTAGTTAGCAATGAAGGCATGGACTTACTACAGGAGAAATTGGAATGTAAGTTTTTTAGATTCAAGAAGACTTACTGGGAATTCTCTCCTGTTAGACTCTAGAGAATTAATGCACTGATTGCCTGTGAACCGGAGAAAGTGAGGTTTGTTGCTGATGACTATTTGTATTTTTTGGAGGATGTTTGAATGTCTGTAGATTATACTATATTTGTTTTAAAGGACAATTTGTTATAGACAAAATGTATTTTATTAAAAAGCTTGAATACCTTGCAGACCTAAGCTGTTGGGTCTGATGTTGTTTTCTGTCTCTTTAATGAGCCAGTGGTAGTTAAGGACAGGACAGTGTAATGGATCCTGATAAAATACTTSCTGGATGCTCCCCCAAATTGAAACAGTTACTTACACACACTTTTTTTTTTCTTTTCCCCCTCATTTCAGCTAGGCAAGTAAGTTAAAAATAGACTGGTTTTGAAATACTGTATTTACAAGAAAAAAATACCCACTGCCTATACTGTTATATTGTAGTAGCTCAGAGTAGGATCTGGTAATTCAGTCTTGGATTGGAAATGCTGGTAATTTCTGACCTTCTGGGTAAAGTTCAAAGGAAAAAAGACACGTGTTTGGTTTTTGGCTTTTTTCAGTTGTTTTAGAGCGACACCTTGTGGAGTATAAATGTCTGCACTTTATTTTCAAACTGATAAAGCAGCCAAAGGATGTTCCAGAAGTTGGGAATTTCTTGTATCCTGTGGGGGAGATATGGGGGGGGTGCTATTGAGGACACAAACTAATTTTTCCTGCTGTTCCTCTGTTAATATGTAGTTAGAAATAAATGATTTAAAATTCTATAGACATTCAAGAGGAAAAAAAAATCATATTGACAGTTTTCTAATTTATAGTCTTTTTGACCATAGTCCCATTTAATAAAAGAAAAAAAGGGAATTATTTAATTYTGATTTATAAAAATAATAAATTTTATCTAAACGCTATTACAAATACTGCTATTGAAGCACAGTTGCTATTAGTTCTAGGTTACAGAAATAAAATAAAAACCCTAAGTATCTTTTGAGATATGATGATGTGAAGGGAAAATGAAGTAATGTGGTTTTAATCCTGGTGTATGGAAATCTCACCCTGGAAATGGAAGGGGGATGTAAAAAGGGGGAATGCAGAACACAGGAAAAGATAAAGGCAAAGTCATGAAGGARATCATTCTTCAGGCTAGATAGATTCCACTTTTCTAATAAATGGCCCAGTTCTGCATTGCAGCCATGACTGTATAGCACCCTGTTCCCCACAGACAGATGTGTCTGCAAGTGACCATGTGGGTAGTTCATACTTGTGTTTTTCCACAGCACCTGGGAAGTGGGTGAACTGAACACCTAAAAAGATTTTTTTTGACTCTTCCAAGAGAATTAGCCAAAAACATGAGATGTGATGTCAAGATCCAGAACAACAAATGCATTTGCATATGGTAAGTTTGTAGGCCTATTCTATGAAAAATGAAAATACACGTGGTTTGGGAATTGTTGTTATTAAGAGATTAAATTAAATATTTATATAACTTGACAATTAAATGAGTTACTAATGCCTCGCAATTTTTTTTCCCAGTCCAAAGTATTAACTTGGTCACAGTTAAGTTTGTGTTGTAACAGAGGACAGTCTGAAGAGGGTCAGTATCCACCTCCACTGTAGTGTCTGTATGACTGCAAAGCTTATACAGCTGATTTGCTGTCCCAGCTGTTTTCAGTGTAGCTGTTTTGGCCAGTGTTAGATGTGGTTGTGTATCACTTCCCCAGACTAGAGCATTCCTCAGGTGACAAACACTATGCTCAAACAACATCCAATATTAGCTCCTGCTGTTTGAGTAGTTCACTTGTTTCACAAAACCCTTCTGTTCGCAATTCACACACACCCCCACACCACCCCACTTTCAAGAATGAAGGAAATAAATGTTACCTTTCTTTAGCCAGTGTTTTAGCCCTGGAAATCCTTRGGTCTTCTGTTTGGTCTCCCACTTTGCCATTAGCTCCCTAAGGACCAGAAGGGCATTTGCTCTTATAACCCAGCTGCATGCTTTTATGAACAGCAGAGGTCTCATTGTGCAACTTGGAAAGGTGTGAGCAGGGAACAGAAACAACTCTGCAAATCTGCRCAGCAGCATCTGCAGGCCTCAGGTAAGGAGCCATCTCTAGAGACACATTTCTAGCAGATCTCCTTYGTAAATGACTGACAACAGAACCTCTGCTTTCTACTGCTCATTTGCCCAAAGCCCCATATAAGAGAACTTGCTGAAGTTATTAATAATTCTGGAAGTATCACTTTTCATTGGCTCCTTTTAGTTTGTTTTTCGAAGTTTTTTTCTCAGAGCAATGACTTGTAGCAGAGCCTAGTTACCTCTAGGTAACAAAGTTTAAGCTTGAATTTTTCTCTAGCAAGATGGTCAGCTTCCACCTGTRGCAAGGGAACTTGTTATTCTTTTTAATGCACACTTAACACCAAGGGAACAGCTRTAGAAATGTCCAAGAGTTTTTTCAAGTGTGCCAAGGTAAAATAAAGGCATATCTCAAATCTGAAGGAAGGAAAAGCTTCCTTCAAGCAAGAAGAGGGCACTCCCATAATAAAAATAATGAAAGCTATACTCTGAAGTTTCATAACAAACTTTAAATCTGGCCAAAGCATTTCCTCACGTACTCCTCTGTTCCCTGAAAATGTTTTGAAAATAAAAAACTTCAACTGTCCAGCCAGTGTAAAGAATCTGAAATAATAAGTTTACAGCAGATTGTGTAAAAAATCTGATTTTCATGCCTGCCTTTGCTGGAATTGTTAGCAAAATAAACCTAGTGCTTTCCTGGTTTAATTATGCACTGCAAAAAGATTATATTTAGGGAAATACAGGAAAGTATGATTGTCAGTGTCCATATAAATTTTAGTTAGGTTATGGGGTAGTCTTGTCTGTCTGRATTACACTTGGAAAAATCTTCATTAAAAAAATTACTAAAGTACAAGGGTTATGCAATTGCATGAGTGAAATTGTGTATAGATCAAACAGAAAATACAAGTCAATTAGTGTCACTTATGAACAGGACAATGGGTAAGTATGTAGGTCACTTTTTAGAGATTTGTTATCTGGGATCTTGGACAGATGCCCAGCAAAAGCAAATACACTAAATGGAATTGCTGATATAAAATAATCCTATTTAAATACAACATTAACTTTGCAATAATGTAGAGAAATGGTGTCAGGACAGCAGCTTTGTTTTAAAATACATACTTATAAGGAAATAAGCCTATCAAATGAACAAAATCATAAGGATAGTGGCTAAATACATTTTAAATGTGGTTAAAGGTTTTATTCCGAATGAATTTGTCTGCTTTGAATCTTTAGCAACATAAAGTAGGATGGAAGATATTAAAAAATACAGGGARTGTAGCTGATATGTCATCAGAAAGGACATTTAGGCCAGATCAGCAGGTTTTGTTTGCTCAAGTCAGTCAATAATTGTAGCATACCTAGACCTTGCAACATATAAGCTGCCAAAAGCCCTCCAACCCAGGAGATAACTGAGGCAAAATGAAGGAATATACTGCAACAAAGGGGCTGGAAAAAATGGTTGTGCCTACTGTCCTAGCTCAGTATTCAGTAGCAGTGGTACAAAATGAACCTGGAGTGCTGCACCTGGTTCTCCTTCAATGTTTGTGAAGCTGAGGATGTCCAGTGGTGAGAGTTTAGAGAAGCAGCCCTGCCTGAACCACAGAGCTGCTGCACAGCCACAACTTGGCCTGCAGATTTACTTGTGCTCATCACTGCAGAAGCACTAGAGGGGGTGAAAGCTTGAAGAGCATCCCACATTGAGGAATCCCAGGAGAACTGGGATTTGTGAACCTGCTATGGGAAATCTGGCCTAAGGGCCAGATACTAAATGGTCCATAAATTGTTGCATGTCTAAACTTCAGCTACCTGGTCCCAAATCTGGTAATAGGATTTCTCAGTGTGTACAAGCTCACTACACAATACATGACTGCTTACATTAAAATTCAGAGAAGTTCATAGGAGTAGGTACAGAAAGTCCATCTCCTTTCTCCTCATTCCTGGGTAAGTTAACTGTTAATTGCTTGAAGCGATACTTGTCTTACCTAACAATGGTAATCTAATCTCTAGGTATTTCTCCTGAGTCTAGTTCTGTATTACAGTGGGATGGCAGGCAGCCTTTCCACAGTGCAGTCCATAACTCTGAGGATGCAGTTATTTGCCCCTGCTGAAGTCCCTTTCCTTACACTAAAACAGTTCAGAGAGGAGCTAGGAACAGAGGGCTGATTTTTTCAATTGAAATTAAACAAGACACACCCAACCCCAGTGTTATCAATTCCTGATCCTTCCCAACACAGATCAACTTTTATCTTGAGGAAAAAGTCCTGAGGTAAGGAAGGGGAGATGGTATTATCAGAATCATGGTGTACAGACAGCAGACCCTGACCATCATGGTAGCTAAAGACTTCCCAGGAGAGGTGAGATTGAATGTTCTTTGGCAGAGGAATTGCATACATCCTACACATCTGGGACAGTGATCCTGATTCTGTCCCATAGAAGATGCACCATAAACATCCCAGGCATGGATTATGTMATTTTAAAGGATAGTAATAGTTCTGTTGGTTTCCTCTTTCAACCTTGATCTGGTTGATCAAGGCTGCAAAACCTACGCAGCTTTGAAGCCAACTGAAAACCCTAATGGTATCAGGTTGTGTTTGGCATTCAGGTTAGGTTGAGTGAAAGCAGCAGCCCAGTGAAAGTGAGCACTGAAAAAGTTGTACTTGTTAACAGAAGCAAAACTGTAGCCATGTCAGGAGCTCTTAAAACTGAGATATCCMAGYTCATTCACATCCCATTTCAAACAGCAAAACCTTGACTTTAGGTCTGGCCTTGTTGYAATATGCTTAGTCAAATATCATGTTCTCATTAATATTTCTACTTTGATGAATGTGGATATAATTGAGCTTGAAGTGCAGAGATATCCATGACTATTAAATACTAGATAATGATTATTTTGTTTCACTTTACTCTTATCCGCTAGTACATTTTAACTTATTTAGCATTAAGTAAAAAATTATTTCTGAGTAGTTCCTAACCTTTTGAAATGTGTTCTAGAAATATTTTATGGATATTTACAGAGCTGAACAATTGCATAAGAATACCAGRAGGGCTTAAGTTAATGTGCAACTCTGCAGCTCTTGGGAATCAGTCAGCTATTCATTGGAATTGAAAATATACAATTATAGGAGGGTATTTTAAAGCATTGTGGAGCTATTTTATTAAAATTTGTTAGATTTTTGTCAATAGTTAATTTTCAGCATTGTTATGTAAATGGGAAATCATTGTTACCTGTGAAACAGTCTCAGAATAAAAGCCTTAAGTTCTTCACGAGATGTATTTTTTTCTTTTCCTTTGTTAGGGAGGAAGGTTTAAATTTGAACTTCMTACAAATTGTATATTGAAATAAAGTTCCCTGACCCAAATTTCTAACCTAGATAGATAGTTATGTAGTTAATGTGGGTTCCTGATGTCAACTTCAAAAGTTACGTTATTCAGATGAACAACATAAATTAATAATCAGTGCAGATCTGAAAAATTTTGARGATATTTTTGTCTTCATTTGCAGTACCATGTGCCACTGATGCTGACAGCTTTAGGACATGTATGATWAGTTCTCTGTGCATACAGAAACCTATTTATTGTCCTGTATTTAAGCTTGCAGTCTTACAGTACCTCACAAAAAATGCTGATTTGCAGAGCTGTTATGGACCTTGCTCCTCCAGTTCTCTGTACCTGACCCATTCCATCTCAACTGGAAACCTGTGGTTGCCTTAAGCTCTCACGATTCCTGTGCACCTCACCATTCTCCTTATGTAAATTCATTTGCTTTAGGAGGTAGGATAGCAAAGGCTTTTAATTTTAATTCAACAGATCAGCTTGTTGAAATAGGACTGTTAAAATAGTTATCCCTAAAACTGTGGGGTTTTTTTGGTCCATATAGTTAAATTGCATTCATAATAGGATTGCAACACATATGTGYAGTAATTATAGACTTCAGGATACTCAGATCAATGGTGATCTCATGCCTTCATATGCATGTGCTTCATATGCAAATAATACTGTATAATCTCAAAGATTTTAGGAAGAACTGAGAGAGCCTTGCATTTGGAGGCCCCTCCTCAAAGGGTAAATCACCTCTAATTAATTATAATTTGTTATATCCTGTGTAACATACTTTTGTTGGTTTTGTGAAKGTAACAGCCAGATAAAATCCTTTTCAATCTTCTCTATTAGCTCCTCTTATGTTCAAGTAGATTGGTAGAAGTCAATATTAGCAAGGGAAGTAGAATCAGGTAGCTTGCAATTTTCATATGTCTAACTAATAATTGGAGTGGGTAAGTGATTGTGCAATAGCTGTTAATATTTTCCTTCTGAGAAGCAGCATGAAAAGAGATCAAGTTTCACTTGGCTATATGGCCTCTCGTTTCCATGAACGTTTTTATTTTGTCAAAAAATATAAAACTCTTCCTTTGACAGAACATTACAATTCTAATTTTCCTTTGGCACAGCAGAAAACTTTGCATCTTTTACTTAAAAATATGTTTCAAATATTGCACCAGCAGAGCTCCAGCAACTGTGCTTGTGAAATTATTATTTCCAGCATGATAGGTAAATATAACAGATTAATAAAAAGCTGGTGCTGGTTTCAGCATCTGTATTACATATTTCTGATTCTTGGTCTGTGGTCAGCAATGCTGTCTGATATTCCACGTTCTTGAAGTGGAAGCAAATGATATAACCCAAACAAAGAGAACAGCCCAGTGGAAGATTTCAGATAAACTGCTGAAGCTACAGTTGTCTGGCACTAGTCAAATTCACATGATTAAAAATCCTCTCCTGCTTTTATTTCAGCATCTTAGAAAAAACATTGAAATGCCCTGCAAAAGCAACTGGCAATACAGGAGTAGTGATAGGGAGGATTCACGAGAATACATTTGCTCTCGGAGATGATTCCCAAATTTAGGCTGCTGTCTCAGTCACTTAAGCCCCTTGAGTGAGACCATGACCCAGAAAAACAGTCCTATGTTTGCCCAGTCACGTATTTCCACTGCTTCTCCTGAGCCAGTAATAATGTGAGCACARTTACATGGTAAGCTGGGTTAGAGACTAGCTGAAAACTTTGCCTGATTTAGCTTCAAGCAGAGCAGGCTGATAGAGCTTCCTGTATGGCCACACAATTAATAATGTGGGCAGGGGGGGACAGACATGATCCTGCAYGTGGGAGATCAGGACAGCTGGTTTTATAACAGTGAACACATGATTCAGAGTGAGTGTCAGTTTGTGTTTTGGAGGAGATGAATGTAAAAATTGGAAAACTATCATCAGGGGCAGCAAAAGTTCCCAGCTCATGTGCACAGGAAGTGCAGACAAGGATTTTCCTTCCTCTGGTTATGTGCTAGTCCCAGGGAAAGGAAAAGGGGACAGTTTTGTGTCTTTCAGTGTTGGCCATTCTGAAATACTTTGTGTACCATCAGTAGGAGCTGGAATAAGTTCTGCATATGGGATGCATCTGTGGTAAACTGAGATTTTCAGTGGTCCAAGTGAAAATTAGGCTGTTGGAGCTTGTTTACTTTCACTGGAAAGGAGGCCTTTACCTCCAAAGCTCAGAGTGGCAAGAGTCCCTTCTGAAATGACCCTTGTGCATTTGTTCAAGTGTTGCAGTCATTGGCCCAGAGTTTGATTCTCCTTGGGACAGACTCTGCAGTTTTTAGTGATGCTCTGTTCTGCAGCAGCCCCTGACACATTTACTGCTTTGATGGCACCTGCAAAATGGTACATTAAGTTTAAGCACATCTAAAAGCAGGATGTATTGAAGRGTGAGCTCTTGCAGTGAGACAGTTAACTCTGGTTGCATTTCTGCTTCTCCCAGGGGTTGYTCTGGGAAGTTTTGTTCTGCAAAGCTGGTTTAGGGTTTTTTTTTTTTACTGTTTTGTTTGTTTGTTTTTGGCATTTTTAAACTCTTATAAATGGGATTGTGCATGAATAAGGATATAGATCAAACTCAAAGAGTCTGTGAGCCCTAATGTTCTAGATGAATGATAGAAAATTTATTTTGCATTACATAATGTATAGTTTTTTCTCCTTTCATTTGCTATACTGTGGCCAGCAGCCTGATTTATCCTGAACCTAAATCCCTTGCCAACACATATTTGATTAGAAATATAGCCATTACCAAGACACATATTTTAGCTATGTAGCAGCTGTGAATTCTTAAGATAACTCTGAACAACTGGGAAAATTATGAAACCAATTAACAGACACAGACAAAATACTGTATTATCCTTGTGGATAATCCATCATATTAAAAAGTGAGATATATCTTTGGCAACTTTATTTTGGACAAAGACAATTAAGGTTGAGGTTAGAGGCTTKGTAAGCTTGAATACCTAATTAGAGTCCAAAGATTGCATTTCACTGGTCTTCAGTCTTGAAGGGGCAGCTACAAACATCTGACCTGAATTGCCTGAGCACTCCAAAGAAGGAAGTTCGCTTTGTAATTTTGTACCAAATTTTATAATTCATGTAACTCACCCAGGATTAGAAATTATTTTAACTCWGAGATTACAGAAACAAACAAGTATTTTTTGATGCTTTTTTGCCATTTATTGGAGAGGTCTTGCTGCAGTTGTAGAACTTTTACTACAAAATCTGATGATAAAAAATGCTTATAKACAGATATTCTGCCCTGTGCTACACAAGGTATTTTTCTAATTTTCAAAGTGAATTTGAGGAGGCCTGTCTTTTCTATTTGCAACCAAGCTCACCTAGAAGGGCTACAATTTATAGTCATATCTTGTTATATGCTTTTATKTATTCTTTAGACCATAGTTGTCAAATTATGTGACAGTTCAGAGTTCCTGRAATGTAAAAGTCTGGAGTCTCTAAACCGTTTCAAGTTAAGTAGCTTTAAAGTAAAGGAACACTCATCACTGAATTAATTGGTGTTACAGAAGTGTCACGTGCATGAGCACAACAGAGTATGCTGCAATAAACCTGGTGGTGCAGTGGGCTGGGCCTAAGAAAATACCTSTTTTAATGCAGGCATTTTATTTCCYGAAGCACTCCCTAAGGGGCATTTTCTGAGTGACAGCAGAGGACACTCGGGTGAAGTGTTAGCTGAAGAGTTCCAGCAGTGAAGGGTAGCATTAACTTTGAATGAAAAACAGCAAGCTAGTTCCTTACTTGAGATAAAAATGTCTTCATTAATTATATTCTCTTTTATTTGGAGTATAATTCAAATGGACTAGATTCTTCCCAATGTTAGTCAGCAGTTTCCTACAGAAATGTGCCAAGTTCCCTGTTTAACCACACAYTGCCTGATGCAACTGCAGACCATGGGGTCTGCTGGCTGGTCAGCTGCTGAAATTCCAGAGCTGTGGCAGGACACTGAAAATATGTAATCATTTCCTCATTAAGAGTTTAAAAAGTAAGGCTCATTTTGCCTTTTGATTATTTAGAATGCCTGCACAATAGTATAATTGTATTTTATTAGTTGTACTTGGTATTAATTTCATGTTTGCTAGGACTTCATGCTTTATTTCACCATGAAGTCCTGCTTCTTTAGCTGCTTTAATTCTTGTCACTTTTAACTGTGTGAAATGGATTCCCAGACAGCCAACAGGAAGTGTTTTTAGGTCAGCAGCTAATTTTCCCAGGCCCATTTTGCAGACTCCTGTGATTTATACCAACTCTATTTATAGAGGAAAGATGACTTTTTTAACCTATGAACTTGCTATCCTCATGTTGGCATTTTTTCCATCAGCTGATGTATCTGCTTGTTGAGTGATGGTGACAGCAAAGTTAATAAGCTACACAAGTGGCAAAATGTATTACAACAGACAAGAATTTAATAATTTAATGATGATGCAGGCAGTGCCTGTATCCTGCAGTGTTGGTGTGCATGCCAGAAGCACTATGGGAGGACAGCACATCTGTGATTACAGAGTAATCTCTACATTTTATTTACTTGGTCCCCTTTCCTGTAACATGAAAAACTTGCTGTTTTAAAGGTTTTAGTCTTTAAAAAAAATCCTTTTCATATAGTAAGAGTCTATGATTCCCATTCACTGAAAGGAGATATGGGGGTTAAGTGGTTTTCAAAAGTCTTGCACAGTCTGCAATGGAGCAGAAAAATGAATTTGGGTTCCTTGGCTAAGGGCAAATCTGTGGATGGTTATTCCTAAAAATAAAACAATCATTAGTCCTGTCTCTGTGGTTTCGTAGTTTGAAATGTGATAACAAAAAACCATGAGTTTCAACCTGATTAAAGGAGAAAACTTTCTTCTTCCCCACAAATAACAGAAACTTAATCTAAGGATCATGCCACGATTTGCTGTATTTGAGGGGAAATTTTWAAATGTTCATATGGAAGCCTCCATTTTAGTTTCATAGGCTTGCTTATGTCCTGGATACTTTTTAATTGAGAGAGAGAATACAAAGAGGTAATGTTTTTATTACTTTTATTGATTTTGCAAGCCTTTCTACTCAAAGGACATTGGTATCAAYGACCACTGATAGTGGACAGAATTCACAGAATTCACAAGCAAAGCTTTTGGCCTGCTTTCATGTACAGTTTTCAATCTGACATTGCTTTTCAAAGGAAAACATCCTAACCCATATAGGACCTGAGGAAGTGGAACAAAATCTGTAAGAAGTGCACACTCAAAATTAAATATCTGTTGATAATTTGTTAAGTACATTAATTATTTTTAGGTTCTTTACCTCTAAGATCTGTAGTTCCATTTTCTGTATTTTCCAGACATATACGTGGGGGTTTGGTCTGGAGAAGTGTAATTTTTGGCCTCTCAACAGTTCCAAATTAGCTCCTACAGGTTTTCACAATTGTAATACCCTGCTAGAAATCAAAAAGGCTCATGCCTGGACACTTTTCTATTGAAGTCTTGGATGCTTCAACTTAATTTTCATGCTGAGAATTTTCTCACTTTTTAATTTCATCTCTTGATTTGAAAATTAACTGAGGAAAGTCTGTTTTCACACAATACAGATGTTAATACTTACGGGAACTTAGCTTGAGGATGTGTTTCACAGGAATAATTCTTGAGACGCATCTGTACAGCTCACCATATTTAGCTTAATTCCCTGTCTCTGAAACCTCTGACTTCAGATCCATCCTTCAAGCAAAATCTTTTTTTTTTAAATTCTACTTTAAAAGGACGCTCTTCTGGGGAGCTGTCAGATAAAGCAATAAACTTTCCTCATATTGCTCTTCATACAGAGACCTCAGCCTGAGCAAATGTATGTGTAAAGACATGATCTTCTGGTGAGCCATGTTTCAAAAGACTTCAATCACTTACATATTATCCTACATTAGCTCATATTACAGGACTTGTAAGCTCATACTACACATAAATGTTTTTAACTGTGAGCTGCCACGACTGATACTCAAAATTACTAGGTATTGACAGTTGGCTAAAGTAGGGGATGTTATTTTTTCCAAATGAATTTGAGAGAAGATGGTTTTGTATGAACATGCTATCCCAAATTGCTGGGCCTGGTTCAGTTCTCATTCTTGGTGGAAATTAGRCAYAGCTTCACTGAAACTRAAGAAGTTATATTTGCCTAGACTTGTATGAAATAAGAAGAGACTAACACATACCCCTTTAAAGAATGGGATCTTTCACAGGCAGGACAGACTAAAACACAGTAGGCTCTTATTCATACTCCATATAGACTCTCTAGCTAGCAAAGTGCTTTRTGGCAGCACTGCCTGGTTTTACACATTTTGTTTTGTTTAGTTAGGCTTTTCTCTACAAGGGGTTTTATTRTTCAAGAGGGGGCACTCCCACCCCTGCTCGTAGTCATCGAGTCATACCATGGAGTAATTACTGCTCTTTACATGCCAAGATCTCAGACCAAGAAAAGGCAGCCAATCCTGACACAGGAAGACACACACTGGCACAAAAAAACTAACTAGGGAGACAATGAAGATGGGAAAACACAGAGGGAGCCTGTATGGGATTGTGCTCTATCTGCCTGTGACAGTAGCATCAGGGGCAATGTTGTTTTTCCCCAGTAGCTTTCCAATATAGTTACTCCATTCACTGATGAATTGAGAGTATGTGAAACTGTGCCAAAGCTAATCAAATCAAATTCCACCCAGCTGGTTAAATCCAATTGCCTGTGCCTTCCTCCACAATGCAAGGGCATCCATGGTACACTCTGCTGAACTGCCTCCTCCCTCCCAGAGGAACTCACTGCAGATCTGTGCAGTGTGGGTGATCTTCCCTCATAAGCATAATGCATGGGTTTCTGGCTGCTGCTGAGTGCAGATCTTACCTCATTCAATATTTATTTATTTATTGTTTCTTCAATCCCTGAAGAAACAATAAAAAAGAACAGTTACATGTATATATATAATATATATATATATTCTAGCACAGTTGTTTTTCAAGTGTTTCCCCTGTAAGAATGAAAACTTTTCCCTACTTGTGGGGAAACTTTCTGCAGTGATTTCAAGCTGGTGAGAAACATGGCACTAATATAAAAGATTGTAATACAACATAATATGCACTTATCTGGGCTGTGTATGTTCTGGGAAGTACTCCAACACTTGCTCTCTGGTGTATCACCCTCCTTCGTGAAGCAACTGTTTCCTCCTGTATAGTAAGTGGCAGTAGGCAGAGTCCTCCAGTTGCCACACACTTCAGAGTAGGAGCATGATGTAGGGCTTTGCATTGTTGCCTGGAATAGTATCTCTTCACAAGCTAGCATGAGACTAATATCCCAATTTATGCACTAAAGCTGAATACATTAATCAAATTGCCCAAATTTCTGCCAGTAAGGCACTTGATTCCTGCAAAACAAGTGTGCCATTCACCAGAGGAGTAACTTCACTGATGCCATTTGTGTACTTTTAAACCAGGTCCCATCTCTTACATACTTTTTGTTAGGTCTGGGTGTCTTTCCTGTGAGCAGCAGCTATCTGCTRTGTACTGAAACCCCCACCTATTTCTGGTGAGCTCAGTGGTTGGGGCTGGCAGATAACTAGTGTTGAGGCTGAAAGGAGGTTTTCTGGCAAGCACTGGATTTCTACCTCCAAGAAAGAAAACACTGTCTTAATTCTGGAAGAATCAACACCTTCTGCAAAGGGGAAATCTGCCACAGGAGTAGTCTATGCAAATCCATGCAGGAGGGAATCTAAGATGTGATCCATGAATGCATTCCCTTGAGGATTAGCACAGTAAAAGGCTTTGCCACACAGCCTGGGTCAGAATCAAGTGTGATGCATTCTGAACTTGCCTTCAGGAAGGAAGCCTGCTCATGCAACTGAATTCAGGCTTGTAACAATAAAAGCAAATATTAACAGTAAGAATTGTCAGAGGGATAATAACGTTCCTCAGGTGTGTTCATGACTGGTTTTAACTGATTTGGAATTTATTACTATCGTAAAAGAAATTTAGTTATTACAATCAACGAAGTCTGGGGTGTGATTCAGTTGACCAGACTGAACACTTTGTACATGGGAATGTTAATTTTAAGCTTTTGCCTACACTCCAGACAATGATTAGCTGTGTGAGAAAACTGACGTGATGGCATTTTRGAGTGGCTGTACACCCAAACTGAGTAGGACTGCTACTAAACATCAGATGGCAGTGTGGGGAAGGTATTGCGTGAYACGAATTTCTCAGGCTGTATTTGAAAGATGAGCAGAATCAAAAGATCTGATTATCAACACTCATCTATCATAAAGGTTGGGTTKTTTTTATTTTTTTAAATTGTGCTTCCCAAATAATTTGCTTTATGAGCAGGAAATACTCTTGAATTAAATAGTAGTTATAATTTTTATCTGCTCAAAATAAATAAAAACTTTCTATAAGCTAAAGACTGACCTATATCTGCTGGTTTGAAACACATTTTTGACAATGTTCCAGGAAGATTTCAAGTACAAAATTTAATGGGTCACATAATTAATTTTAGCCTATTAAAATCCATTGTCTTTTGTGTGGTGGAGTCTTCTGTACTGTGGAGATGCTACATACCTCTGTTWAAAAAGTGTCTATTCATGCAAAAATATTTTTAAACAGAGGCATGTCAGYACTGAGCAATCATGAAAGCCTTGCCCTTAGTTTAGGGAGCTCTGTGGTGTTCCTCAGCTGATGCAGCTGCTCAGGAGGGCAAACTCATTAAAACACATAAATGGTAAATCTCAAGAACAGAATAGTCTCTAATCAAAGAAGGACATACATTGACATCTAAGCATGCCAGGTACAGTGAGCTGCTCTTGCTTTAGTGTATCAATATTTATCAAATAATGCAGTTACATTTACATCATGCACCAGATAGCTGAAATAAAATAATCATAATGTGTTTTATATATAYACATATACCAAATACATTTTCATGGTATATTATRTATTTCACTCCTTCTCAGCTCTTACATACCAGCAGGAGATCATTACCCTAGAGCAGCATCCCTTTTCTTTGATTTGAAATATATATWGTAGCTCCTTTGTCATTCTAATGTACTTCAGCAAGGTCTTTGAGTGAAAAGAGGAGGAATAAAGGTAAAAATTTAGAATGAAAGACTGCAAGTAAGGAWAATAGGTTATACAGAATAATAGAATTATGGATAGAATATAGAATGGTTTGGGTTGGGAGGGACTTTAAAGGGCATCCATYTAGTGATCACAGTCACATCTAGTGATTACATCTAATGATTACATGGTCACAGCCAGTGATCACAAATTTTAAATACATTAAAACAATTATAATGTTTAGTTTTAGAATATTAGCTTTAAATAAAAGCCAAAGTTTAAATCAATCCTTCCTAATAAAGAAAACACGTCTTTTTAAGCTCTACTTATACATTTAGAGAAGCAAACCTTGTAATTAACCCATCTCCATCATTGGTGGCCTGCTTTGTTTCAAAGCTTATGAAAATTGTGGAGTAAGTATAAGCTGCAAGTTTTGTCTAAGATTTTGCTACAAGAGATTTACAGCTGTTACAAATTTCTAAATTAGGGGTTATGAAATGTTGATGCAAAAATGTAGTGGGATCAATACAGCAAGGCAACAGTTGTTCAGTTAGCATTACCCAGGAAGTACTTAAAAGACAATGGCACTGGTGCCCTGGGAGCACTCATGCCAGGAGGCTACAGGTTGAAAAGGCCACACATGAGCACGTCCCTGATTCCTACAGGAAGGTGGAATTTAGAAGGGCAGGTCAGACATGTCTTCAACAGAGATCTCACTAGCTTGAGGTCCTCTTGTAAGATGTGGTGAGCCAGGGGTTTCAGTCACATCTTACTGCTCTGTTGTATATATACTGAGAGGATTGGATTCTGTAAAGTTTGTGTTGAGATTTTCTGATTGTTGCTTATGCCCATTTGAGATTTAACCCACCCTGCTGCCAGGGTAAGGCCAGGCCTGGTGTGAGCAGGCTCAGGCTCAGCTGGAGAGCAGCTGAGTTCCAGTGGAGGAGCTGAGTGTCCCCAGCCAGCGATGACATGGTGGTGAAGGCAGCAGCTAGCATGACATCCTCCTGGACATTTCTAAACCAGAGCTCAGCAAAGAGTTTCCTTTAGTCTGGATGCAAACTACTGAATACACTAACACAAAAAAAGGTGCTAAACCTACCCTTAATTTATCTTGAGTTACTCAAACACAAAGGGATGATGTAACTCCAAATCTACTGCCCATTCATGTTTGGGGAGGGGAGAGTCACAAAACTAATTACAGAAGACATCTCCAAAACAGTTTTATTTTGAAAAAAACTCATATTCTTTTTCTTTCTTCTTGATTATTTGTACCTTACTAGAGTACATTTGCATCAATAAACATTCAAAAGGTAGTTGAAAATTAAAAATTAGTTTTTCTTCGTAATGTGTGATCTGAAAAAAGTAGGATTAAAAACTTAAAAGTCTTTCATGTAATCATCTGACTTGACCAGATCTTGTGGAAACATCAGATATCATGAGATGCCTGATAGAATAAGTAATGGCTCCCTGGACACAGGGCTTTAAGTCAAAGCATCTTTTATAAACGCAGAAAAGTGCTTTTCTGTTATCAAATTATCAATGTACCCATTGAACTACCATGACTCAGACCTCCAGCAGTGAAGAGATTTGCTTAGGTTGCAAAGATTTAAAGAAAAAAATAACAACAAAAAAGACTAATGAAAGCCATGCACCATCCCTATCTTTAACATTACTTTGAATACGGCAAAAGTTGATTTTGACTGGGAAAGTCCTAAAAACAGCGAAGGTGGTACAAAGGGGCACTTTACACCGTCTCATTTCTCTGTGGCCTGTTACCTTTGGAACGGTCAGTCTACAGGAGAGCTCAACAAGTTCTCAAAGAATYCGTGCAGTCCCTAAAAGCTCTGGGACACCAATGACCATTGATGCGGGTCCCCACCGCGGGGGCAGGTGTGGGACTCGGGTGTAGCCCGGGGCCGCCCGCGGGGTCGCGGCCGCGGACGGGAGCAGGGGGGGTCCCGAGGAGCCCCGGGCCAGCGGGGCGGCCTCAGCCCGGCCGGGCCCCGCGGCGAGGGAGTGCCCGGGCAGCGCCCGCTCCCTCCGGC
>CADDXX010000238.1:922123-951435 GCA_902810485.1 Alauda arvensis
GCCGCCGGGGGGAACCGCCGGCGAGTGCAGCCGCAGGGCACCTCAGCCGCCGCCGCTCCCTCTCGTCGCCGCTGCCGCCCATGGCTTCCCGCCGCCCCCGCTGACCGGCCGCCCCTCGCCTCCTCCCGAGCCGGGCCGGGCCGGGGCTGGGCAGAGAAGATGGGGAACACCACGTCCTGCTGCGTCTCCTCCAGCCCCAAGCTGCGCCGGAATGCCCACTCTCGGCTGGAGTCCTACCGCCCCGAGGCCGAGCTGAGCCGGGAGGACACGGGCTGCAACCTGCAGCACATCAGCGACCGGGAGAACATCGACGGTGAGCGCGGGCGGGCGCTCCGGGGAGCCCCCGCATCCCTTCCCTTCCCCTSCGCTCCCTGCGGCGGGCACGGCTCTGTCCCGGCGGCTCCCCGCGGGTGGGGCCGGCCCCGCTGCCCCGGCACCGAGTCCCTCCGGGCCGCCGCGGACCGTGCCGGTCCCTGTGCTCGCCCCCGCGGAGCTCACGGGGATGCCGCGGTCCRTTCCGCCTCCAGAGCCGCTCCCGTCCCCGGGGAGAGCCGTGCGGGACCCTTCCAGCGGGGGCTGGGAGCATCCTCATGCCGCATCCTCTGGCTGGGTGCAGWTTTTCGGCCCCGGGTGTGCGCTGCCCAGACCCTTCGCCTTTCAGAGTGTCGTGAGTGACATTASGGGCAGTCCCGGCGGGCTCGGACAGCCGGGGCTCGGCTGTGGCCCAGGGGAGCGTCCCTCGCCCTTGGCAGAGCTGGCTGTGCCGAGCTCACGTCACCTGCCGGGATGTCACCTGCCAGGCCTCTGCAGGGGTGAGCGTTTAAAGGACAAACCCTGCCAGCGATAAAAGTGGGAGAAATGTTTCCCATGACAACCTTCTCTTCCAGTGACTTTTTCTTCCGTTTCTGTCGTGATGAGGCGCAGTGCTCATCATGAACACTGCCTTGCCCTCTCTTTTTCTGCAGAGGTATTAAAAAAGCCGTGTTCCTGTTGGTTTAGTCGTGACTGAATGTGGTGCCGTTGGCGCTGGCCAGAATWCAGCTTTATTTTAAAGATGTGGGTTGAGTTAATGTATACATGTAATTTAGTTTCCGATTAGCTGAAGTATTTAGTCCTAAAACTTTACTCGCTRAAAGGTCAGCTATCTCATGGGTTTGTTCACATGAACTGCTTTTGGTAGAAAGCCAGAAAGAAGGACTTTGGTGCCCTTCAGTTTGCCTTCCACATTTTTTTCATATCTTATTAGATTGTGATTTTAGTGCAGAATTCAGTTGTTCAGTCACTTCTTGACACTGGTAAAGTTGTGTCTGGAAGCATATAGGTACTCTCACTGGTTTCTTTCAGTGAGGTGCATTCTTGAAATAGGAATGCTTTTCAGATATCTTTGCTACATGCAGCTGAAAAATTGAGTGTAACGGGATAAGGAGGTGGAAAAAAATACATAATGATCTGATCTGAGAAAGCCAGGGAGATGAGATGAAAGAACCAATTGTTGATCTGTGAATGATTAATTCTTCCAGCATCAGTGGTGTACAGTGTAGCAGGATGCAGCTCTCTCTGATGGTACGGATTTCTCCATCTATAACAACACAGGCTGCAGTAAAGTTTTTGGTCAGAGATGTGTGGGTTTTGTGCCTTGTTCTCAGATGGATGGGAGGAAAGGCTTCGATGGAAATAGTAAATGTATGTGTATTGTTAAAATGTGCATACAATGCAGATAAGTTCCTGCATCTTAGTAGTTATTTGCAAAATGGGCCAAGATCTTATGGGTTGGTTGTTTCATTTGTTGGGTCAAGGTACAAGTGTGTTTTGTCTCTTCTCCTTTGAATTGTGACATGTGTCAAGTGTAGAGTTGTAACCTGTTGTTAGAACACAGAAAATACCTCAATCATTATTTACTTTTACATGTTGTTGGTTTTCATTTGGGACCATTGTCAGTGCAATGCCACAGTTCCAAATGGGCAAGCTGTCTTCAAATTTGGAAACGAACAGTAATGGGTTTCCTTTTTATGCTTTGCTCTACTCTTGACCCTTTTTATGGATAGAGTCTGAGAAGTAAGTTTTCACTGGGGATACTGAAGGGTAATAGATGTCTGTACATTCAAAACAACCGTACAGACTTGGGTGAAACAACTTTCTGAAGCGTGCTTTGTTGCAGGTCTGTTACCCTGGAGYGATGCTTGCTGATGATCTTTTGGTTAAAGATGATGACTGAGTATTAAATGTTATAGGATTCTTTTTTYCTGAAATTTTATTTTGTRTTAGACTAGCTATTATGTTTTTGTTGTTGGATTGTTTGAAGTTGCACRGCATAGAGATGTTTATGGATGTGACACTGGGATGGGAAAAACCCTTCACAGTAGAGAACTCTGATGATTTTTTCACCATTTTAGAATGAAAGAACAATACTCTGGTTATCTGTTTTGTGAAGAGAGAATGCTGGATGTTTATTCCTTGGYGTTCCTGCAAGTCATAAGGTTTCTCAAATTAGTAATGTTGCCAAATGTGCTTTTTAAAAAAAATAAATAAATGATGACAAAGACTAATGCTCTGAAAGGAAACCTTTTTGACACTTCAAATTTATTTCTCACCTGTTCTTCAGGTGAGAACCCTTCCGTCCTGCTTGGGTGTATGTGTCAGTGACAAGTCTCAAAGTGCAAATTTGTGTCTCTAACAAGCGTTTACTTTATCACTGGTACTTTAAGAAGCTGTAAAAATCATGTCATGCAGTGTCTGAGTTACTGTGTTTTGTGTGGAAGTYGTTTTCATGCTCATATTGAGGGAAATTCAGGAAACATTTTATTTTCTGAAGTGGGTAAAGCTGCTTGAATAAATCARGAACTTAYAGAACCTTTRAATCAGCTGTGGGCTATTTTAAGCTTTTAAGAGATGCGTGGTTTTCACTGTTGAAGGCCCTGTTTCTGGCAGTATRTGAGGGAAATAGGAAAAGAGGGAGGAATGTCAAATCTTAAGGAGTGCTTTAACTGGAAATTTTGGTGCTAGTGGAACTGTTTGACATCTGCCTGTCTTATGTACTTCGTAAGGAAATACTTATCAAATCTGCCTCCAAAATCAGGCTTCTGAATTCTCTTCTCTAATTCAAGTTCCATACCCAACCCACTAGTAGTTTTTCAAAGAACAGGTGGAGGAATTATTTTCCGATAGGAATTGGTTTTGTAACAAAATACCTCTACATCACTGGTACTTCACCAGAAAAATCTCAATTTCTGTAATATTTTACAGCTGTTTATAAATTGGTATCTGAAAGAGAAGGGAGATTTTGAAAGAGTTTGGATGAACAGGAATTTATCATGACACTTATTCTGGAGAATAGTAAAGTTGAATTTTCCCCTCTTCCTCTTTTTTTCCCCCTTAAATTTCTAAGAAGGTAGGGAACTTTTACAAAAATCCACACATGCAAAATTGCCTCTCTGATTATCATGCAGTCACCAGAATGTCCTGRTTTTGTTTGTTTCTGAATAGKTTTTTTGTTTATTTTATTKTTAGTTTGTACAGGCCCAKGATAATGAAGAACACCTAACAGATTTTAATGTTTTTCTCTTTTGAGGAAGAACAAGAGGGTAACTATATCATACAGAGGTTACCTTCTGTCTTTGATGATTTATTGCTTAGGGTGAGCTTCCACATTTTTCAGTGCTTCACATTTAGTAGTTTACTTTAAGAAAATTGTGGCAGTGGATCCAAAACTTGTTTCCTACATGCATCTGTTTGCCATCAAGACTTTTTTACAGCAGTTCATGGCAGCCGCAAGTAAAACTGGTTGAGACCTTTATATGTCAGATTCTGCATCTCTTTGGATGCAAACTTTTGTCTGTGCAAGCTGTGTGAGTACTTTGGTGTGTGCATGTGGCTGGGTGACCACAGCCTACACACTTACTCTTTACATCAGCAAGTCACCATCAGAGCCAGTGGTGGTTTAACTTGTGAAAAGGCAGCCTGGGCTCAGGTGTGACTCCTCTGTTTGGAGCATGATTTCTACACTCAGTTGTTCACGTATGAAACTGTAGCGAGGGGGTGAAAGGGAATGTCTTACCACAAATACRATGGTGTGAWRCAAAACTGATACCATACAATGAAATTGGCCAAAAGGCTGTTCTTGAAACAGAGACTAGATRGAGAGCTCCTAGGCTATTTCAGGAAAAGATGGTTTTTAATGATCAACCCTTTTTTCCTATTCACCCCACTAAAATCAGATTTATTTTTTTCCCCTCTTTGTAAACTTCCACCAATGTCACTTGGTCATGCATTGCTAGCTCAGATAATGTCCTGTGCAACTGTGCATCACTGATAAACCTTTTCAGGCCTTTTCATGATGGGCCAATCATGGTAATTTTTTTGCTGCATAATGCACAAGCTCCTAARAATGAACTGCTTTGTAAAAAAGCCATTTATTTGTTAATTTGCTTATTTGTTTCCCCTCCATCTTTGAACTGGCATAAGAGGGTCTCTGATGTAGGAATACTTAGTATTTCTTGTCTGCTGGGTTTTATAGGAATGACAAGATTTTAGCAAAATAGAAGGAAGTTTTAAAATGTCTTGCCTCATATACCTAATGGAATTTTGCTGAAAGGGAATACTGGTGTTTTCAAGAGCTAGGGCATGATGGGWTGCACATTGTGAAGGAACTGACCTACTTCACAAAAGTCAAGACATAAGCATTTCAGAGGCAAATTAAACATCTAGAGTGCTGCACACAGACATTCCTGCTAAAACACGGATGGTAAAAGGATAGCCCTCCTTTAAAAACAAAGTCTATTTGGTTTACAGAAAATTTTCTTTCAAAAAATGCTTTTGTTCCCTTAGCCAGAACTCCAGCACAGAGTTGATTTATGTGTTTTTCTATACTACTGTTGAAGTATTTGGCATTATCTACCTATGCATTTGTCAGAGGTCATGTATCAAGATACCCCTGTCTTCTGATGCATGAAAAATTAGAAATGCAGCCTGGTGTGGCCTACATTGGTGAACCTAGGCCTATATTGCACCTTGCAAATGATGCCTCCTGCACAGCTTTCTTTTCTCTTCTGTTATCAGCCTCATCTGGTTATTCTTCTAAGAAACACCATCATGTTGTACAAAACCTTCCTAAAACCTCATTTTTACATTSTTCACATCAAACCAATAAATTTACACCCTCTATGAAGTCAGTATTTTCATATTTGGCTGCAGAAGCTCTCAGAAGTGCACATACAAAGTCATACCTGAACTTACCTGTAAGAACTTTTATTAGTGCACTGCCATCTGAWTAATATTTTCTTTGAAAGTGAGTTGCACAGTCTTGGCTGGGTAAATTGGTACTTGAAAAAGAAGGACAAAACTTAAAATTATAGGTCTCAAAAAAAAATGGAAGGACTACTGTATTTTGAGTTGTTTTTGATATTTTTTGATTTATATTTGGATTTGCAGATGATATAAAAATCAGTCCTGGTTGGACACTATACAGCAGCTTACTGACATTGTGAATGCCTTTTTCTAGCTGCTCTCTGCTACATATCCTGAGGCTGGAAGGGAAATAAGTGAGCAATACCTAGCACTACCCGATGGCTGTCCTTGTCCTTGTCCTGCCAGCTAGCTGCATAGTTCAGACACAGCTTAAATATCTTCCTTGTTTAGCATCTTCGCAAGAATATGAAATACACTTTGCAAAGTGAAAGCCTTTCTCTGAGCTTTCCATGAAGAAATGAATCTATGTTACTTTTGCGTCTTTTCCATTCCTTTGAACTTGAATAAACAGAACTTTTAAAATTTATTAATTTTCCATGTGCTTTCTGACATATGGTGTGATCTTATCACTTCATCCTGCAGAATATTTAATATAGGTGCCATTCCTGTCTGAAATGTATGTGAAKAGTTAGTAAGCATTAATAAATCTTCCATATCTAGAACTATGGCTAGGCTAGTTTGCATAGGTGGTGCCTTCAGTGGAGTAGTTACTGCTTCCTCTGTATCTTCTGTAGGAAGAACAGACAGTTTGTAAGGARTTTTATCTCCTTACAAACCAACTTTAAAAGCAAATATTCCAGAATTGCTGAAATGGACTTTTGGGAAGGTAATCTCTTGAGCTGAAGCCTTTTGCAGAAGCTGACCAAAGTTCAGAGATGGTTTTACTGAGCTCCACTTAAACTAGCTTTTGTTGCTGATCTTACAGGCCCCATATGCCACCAAAATCCATCCCCTCAGCAGGTGCAGTAGGAGCATCACCAGCTCTTGTGCTGCTTCTGTGAGGGCTGGTTTTGCATTTGGAGCTCAGTAGCCTGAACTGGGTGGAGAAAATGTAGTCTGCAGGCCAAAGCTCCTGCTTCTAATGCTTACCTAGTAYAGAAGCTGGCTAAAGAGCCATGGTTGGCATTAATGGAAAATTACTAATGAGAACTGTTTGGAGAATTTGCACAAAATCTTGGTCTTCCCCACTTTTAATTTTTTTGCTTCCTTCCTCATCATGCCTGTAACATTTTGGGCCTGCAAATTGGAAAGGAGTTTTTGATCATTCAGCTAAGACAAGATTCTCAGCTCAAGTTGCACATTTTCCATGAACTGGTGTTAGAATCATAGATTATTCTGAGTTGGAAGGGACCCACAAGGATCACTGAAGTCCTACTTATTTACTTCTCTATTTCTTTGGAAATGACTACATTTTAAGTCAGGCTAACACTGTAACCATGTTGCTGAAATACCTTTGCTATGCCATCAATAGGTGCAGTTTGCACTGCAAAACTTGTGCCCTCCTGTAGCTTATGGTGGTTTGAACAAAGTGTATCAATGAAATCCACSTTTTTGGTACCATGTTTTTGTCTTTGTTGGTGTGAAAATGTTGTGGAAAACTGCAAATAGTTGAATGCTCAAACAAGGTTATGGAATAGAGCTAATCCAAAGATTAAAAGCTAATTTTCTTCCACCTTGTGTAACATTTCCCATGCTCTTTTCTGCTGTGATTCTTAGAGGGAGAGTCTGCACTGTGATATCCTTCTCTCTGCTATAACAAGAGTCAGCCTTCAATTACTGACTTTTAAATAAAACTCCACCCAGCCTTAGTTAAAAAAGTTGTATCTCAGACTTTTTACTTGCTTTTTTTTTTTTTTTTTTTTTTTTTTTGTCTGCAAAATGATGCTTACACAGCTGTAGCTGAGACCCAGAACATATCAGTTGGGAAGTGAAAGTATTTACTTTCAACAGGATTGAAACCAATATGAGAGCGTGTTGAAATTTGAAATGATTCTTTTCTTTGYTATGTTGGTATTTCATTAAGAGTGGGAATTGATGAGTTATTCCTGCATCTGAAAGTTGGACTATAAAGAGAGAAAACGTACAGAAGATACAGAATACTCCAGGGCTTTGTAAAGTTGGGCTACACAAAGTGAGGTGATAAAGGTGCAGTGTTACTAAATGACRATGCAAGACTTGATGGTACAGGAATTCTTTTCTAGATTCAGAATTGGAACCAGAATTTAGAATTACTGGCATGCTTAAAATTGTTTTTGTTTTGCATTTTATCCCTGCACATGAGTATTCTGGGAAGGGGTACCTTTTTTTTTCCCATGTTATTTATTTTATGACATCTTAAGAGATGCTTCCAACTGAAAAACAAACTTATTACCATCTTTGTTCCTGGAAAAAATACATTAATTTCAGATATTGAAAGTAGTACTGCATGGGAAAGAAACCATGCTTGGTCAGCAAGGATGTTTTGCATTGCTGTCCTACACTTTTTCACTTCTATGCAAGCTCTCTGTGGAGGGAGTTATTTAGGAATTGTCAGTAGATGAGGCTGTGAAATGTGTCTGTGAAATGACTGGCTGTAGTTATGCTTTTGTGCTATTTTACAGTTAAGTAAAATGTGTGGTGCTTTCTTTATCCTCCTTCCTGACCTTCCTGTGGAAGGACATTGCATTAGATTAGAAGATCCAGAGTTTGGGAATTGTGGCTGATCCTGAACACAGCAGACTGTGCTCCCTGCTTTGACTAAAACAAACTTTCAGGCTGTGGGCAGCRAGCTTTACAGGCAGTAATCACATTTCTGAAGTACCAGGTAAGCTGTGTCGTGCTGTAAAGGGTGCAGGTGATCCAAAGACCTTGAAGAAGGTCTTTCAACATTTGAAATTAATTAGATTTCTTCATTCCTAGGCTCATATTAGAAGCTTTAGATCTCATCTGTTTTTCTGGTTTGCAAATAGTTGTCTCTATGTTGTATGTGGTTTTCATCCAGCAAACTGTAGTCTCTACTAATTTGATGTGGGTCTCCCCTCACTTCCTCCTCTTCAAAGAATGCTGTTAGGATAACCAGTGTGAAATACAGGTTGGAAAAAGAAGATGCAATTGAGAACATGCTGTTAATCCTAGAAGAAAGTCTGATTTCCAGACTGTTKGGTAGCTTATTGTAGAACTGCAGTCTCCTGTGTGTTTGGGAGGTAGAACCACAGCTATTAGGAATTGGGATCTTTAAAATCTCTTTGTATTCCTGTTTGTTTTGTTTTATCTTCATTTTGGAGAACTTTGAAGTCCATTTTGTTTTTATTAATGAAGTTTATGGCATATACAACTGAAATTAACAGAGTTAAAATTCATAATAATAAGTCTGGTGGCAGAATATTTTGCCTTACAATTCATAGCATTATTCTGCTTCGTTTGTAATTAGGGAAAAAACAGTTTCAGATTTTATTAAAAAGAATTTTATTTTTAGTTGCTGGCAAAGTTTCAACCRCTGCTATAGGCAGAATCTTAGATCTATTGTATCTCCAAACTCAGTAAAATCTGTTGAGGATGATATTTAATGTAAAATTCTCTGCCCTCTTCACTATCACTTATTTTAAAATAAGGCTTGTAGTTAACCACTTGMCACAGTTGTTCATACATGTGGTTTGAAATCCTAGTGTTTCCATTTTTAAATAGTAATCAGTGATTGATTTATTTGCATTTGGAGTGAACAGTTCCTGAAAAGGGATTCTGAAATTAAGATACATGAGCTTTTTTCTGGTCAGTGTTATGGTATTTCTTGTAAAAATCATATGCAGCAGATTTCAAAGTTCAGATGGTAAAATGAACATCAAGGTAAAATCCGGTTTCACAAGTGAACAACAAGATCTCTTGCATGTGCCTCTGCTCTGAGCTGTGTGACAGTCACACCTGATGCTCGCTGTGAATGCACAGCTCTTGGTGGCCCTTCCTTCTTGGAGCTGGTTGCTGTGACTGTTCCTAGCTGGCAGAAATCCATGTGCATTTATTCAGTCAGTCAGTGGAGGCTGAAAGTGTGTGATGAGTTTGGAACTGCAATTTGTTTTAAGCTTTCTAATCACACTTAGTGCAGCTAAACTTCTTCCTTTCTTCTGGGATAATTCCCTTGGGATAAGTGTTTAGAATGCTGCATTCACAATACACTGTTACTCTCTCTGTGTMAGACATAGAAATTGGAATGATAATTTTATGGAGGGTTTTCTGTACTTTTTCATGGGATTAGTTGCAGGAAGGATTTCTGTAACTGAGGTAGTCCTAGAGATCAAGTCTGTGATAAAAAGAATAAGAAGTAGGAGAGATTTAAATGGTTGTTTCATGGAGAAAAAGAAACCAATACCACCTTTGAAAGCTAAAGCAAACAAAAAAAATTAAAATTCCATATATAAGCAGTGATGCAAATTCTAAATCTAGAAACTAGTTTCCCCTGGGCAAAAATGGGTATTTAAGTGAAGGGGACAGTGCCAAGTTAAATTGGGCCAGAAATGAACGTTTTGTGAAAAGTAAGCTCTCAAAGTCACATTTCTTTTAAAAATACTATGGTAAAGAATTATTTTTGAAACAAGTATTTGAGTCACAGTTCATGCAATCCAAACTATGAGGTTTTATATTACTACATGAGAACCTGAACTTACATTGCACATCTGCTCTCATATTTTTACATATCTGGTTGTGGGGGTTTTTTCTTGCTTTTTTGTTTTTGTCCTTACTGCGTGTTTTAATTTTTGGATATAAATTTGCAGTTCAACAGCAGTGAAATTATGTATGATTGCGGGTAGAAAAGGAGAAGRGACCTTAAGGAAGCACTTCTGTAGGTTTTTTATCTCTGATTTTGTGTTGTTTATCTCAAAACAGGCTCCCATGGTTATACCAACATATTTGTTAACAGGAAAAAGCAAGGGTACTCCTGCTGACTGTAAGGGTGGTTATTCAGGTGAGGRATGGTGCTGCCACTGTGCCTGCTGCCAGGCCTTGGTGCTCCAGAGAAGGTGCTGGCAGTGGGTGATCCCTGCACCAAGGGAGGGGTGGATGCAGCACTGCCCTGGCCATTGGCCCCTGTGTCCTCCTGCCCCTGTGTCCCAGTGTCCTCCTGGCCCTGTATCCCTGTGTCCCAGTGTYCTCCTGCCCCTGTGCCCCCGTGCCCCTGTGTCCCAGTGTCCTCCTGCCCCTGTGTCCCAGTGTCATCCTGGCCCAATGTCCTCCTGCCCCTGTGTCCCAATGTCCTCCTGCCCCTGTGCCCCTGTGTCCCAGTGTCCTCCTGGCCCTGTATCCCTGTGTCCCAGTGTCCTCCTGCCCCTGTGCCCCTGTGTCCCAGTGTCCTCCTGGCCCTGTATCCCTGTGAGCCAATGTCCTCCTGCCCCTGTGCCCCTGTGTCCCAGTGTCCTCCTGGCCCTGTGTCCCAGTGTCCTCCTGCCCCTGTGTCCCAGCTCAGGGCCTGCTCTGGTGCTGGGCTGTGGATAACTGATGCACTCCCAGCATGGTGTTTGTCCTTGGCATAGCTGGGAGCTTCAGGAAGCTCCAGAAGTGAAGGCCTCCGGGCTTTGGCRGAAGAGCAGACTACAGTTAAGTAGCAGATTCTGCCCCCAATTATTTTATCTTTTTGTGTGTGTGGTGTTGAATGAAAACTTTGTTCTTAAGGTCTTACGTTTAACAAACATATTGGAATGTAATATTTTTAAAGCAAGAAGTTAGTTTATTGGTTTTTGCCATGTTGCTAGTACAATGGTAAAAGCAGCTTTGAACTGAAAGATAAATATATTCCTTTTTGATCATTCTTCCAATGATTTTTGATGATTCCTCCATCCTTGTTGCTTTACCAAGAATGYCTGATTTTTATCTCCTTTCCCCTCTTCCCCTTTGTTTTGTATCACTCTGTCATAATCTGCCTTACTTGCCTCCTGCCTGTGCTCAGCCCAGCCTTCTCCTACCCACAGCACACGGACATCCTGTCCCTGGTCTCATCTCCTCTTACTTGACCCCTTCTGTTTCACAGTTCTTTTTTGAGTGATGAGAAGTGTTCAACAATTACAGTTTGTTCTAGAGCAGGGTCAGTGAAGATTCCAGGGTGGCATCATAACTGTCAACATTGATTTCARAGCCCTGTATTATCTTACATCATGTCTTCATTTCAACATTTGCTGCACATTCCTACTTTCCTCCCTCTCCTACGTGTTTTACAGACAAGCAAATAGTCCTTGTTCTCTTGGATCTGTGTGATGGTTATCCACAAATTGGTAAGATTTCTGTATTTCTGCATTGTGTCTTTGGACTTCCAGGTGCATTTTAATCTCTATAATTTTTTTATTATCTTTTGGAGGTGTGTGTTTTATGATGCACGTATGTCCTGGATTACAGTTTGGGATTACAAATAAACCATGGTGCATGAGCTGTAATTCTTAAAACAGGCTGTGGAGCTGTGTAGGTTTTTCSTTTTTAGAGAGTATGGAATGCATGTACATTGCTTTCTTCTGAATAAAAAGCTGAAAAGAGAATTAGTTGGTAGGAGTCTTAAGATCTGCATTTCATGGAAGAAATTTCCTGGTAATTACCATCTTTGTTATTGATACTGTGCCCATTATTYAAAGTGTCCAGCTGTATGTAAATCTCTAACCATGTATTTTTGCATTTCTTTCCTCATGCAAATGAAGAACCTTCTTGGTTTCTATAATGGGACTCAAATCTGACTGATTTGGCATGTCCTAATTGAAAGACAGGGTCTCTTGCTGGAAAAGGTTTTCTTTCTATTGAAGGAGTGGGAATGTGCTCGAGCTCAGCGTTGCCCAGTGGGATTGGTGGCTGGCCTGTTCTGGCCACGGTTACCTGGCAGACCAGGTGGCACCTGAGGGGCTGGCAGGGCAGGAAGGGCAGCTATGCTGTCACTGGTGGGTTCCTGGTGGGTTCCTGGAGTCCAGCCCAGTCCTGTCCTGCCAGGTAGTGATGGGACCATGTCTGGTACTCTTCCTTCTCTTGGTTTTGTTAGTCTGGGCTCCTGGCCATATGAAGGTTTTAGTTTGTAGGTCAGAAGAGCTCTCTATCCCTATTGTCTGCTTCTAGAAGTGTTTTGCAGAAGGCTGCTGRAATGGTCATGAGTGCTTGCTGTGCTCTCCTGGCTGGCCATGCCATCATCTGCACCAGAAGTTCCTTCCCACTGGTCATGCTGTGTTAATCAAAGCTGGGGRGAATGTCACATGCTAAGTCAGCACACTGTCAAATGTGGCTGCAGCTGTATAACTTGTGTTATTTATGTGATAAAAATTCTATTTTATCGCAACTACTTTTCTTGAGAATGTGCTGACTTGCTTGAGCCATTGTCAGTTCTTACATGGAGGTTTTAATCCTGGTTTTCATTGACATAAAAYAGCTTTGATGCAGGTATACCAGAAACAAGGAGTGGGATAATTCATGATAAAAATGCTTTGGCAGGGGTGCAGCAGTATAAAATTAAGCGTGAAGCTTCAGTTCAGCAGTCCCTGTAAACTGTACACTTAAGTGCATTGCTGGCTGTAAAACACTTATATTTGCAATGRTACTAAAGCATCTAAGCTTGTTGTTATCACACAGTTAATTCCTATGATAAATTTTCTAACCATGTGAGAATAAGTCTTGTTGAAGTAACTCAGAACATGGAACTTGCTCTTGCAAGACTTAGTGTTCAGCAAGGCACTTGCTGAAAGAGGATATTGCATCTGATTTCTAAATAGTCCAATTAGCTTCATATTGGTTGCTGCAGTTCTCTTTCCTCAAGTAACTAAGGTACTTTTTTCTTTGTGCCTGATAGAAAATAATAGGGCAAGTATGCACTGACAAAACTTTATTATTGATGTCTTCTAGAGAGTTGGCAATATTTACCTGTAACCTGGAAAATAAATTTTACCCAGCAACCTGTTTATCTCTGGAAAGATCTCTGTGGCATCTTTCAAGTAAGATTTGACAATATTTACTTATTGTTTGGAGAGAAACCCAGGACTTGGTTCTAAAAACCAGTGCCACTGCTAAGTGGTACTACATGCCTATCTTGCTGTTTGGGTTTGGTGGTCTTCTTTCACACTCTAACTTTTCCTTGTATCTTTCTCTTCTCTTTTGTCTTCTGTTTATCCATTTTTGGCAGGGTTTATTGTTTTGCCACAAGTAGGCTTTGTTATCAAGCTGAACTTATTATCCAGGACTCGGTCATGATAGCATTTTTTAGTGCCAGAACTAAACTTGGGGTGAGTGTACTTTGTTAATGGAATTTCAAGTAGATGGGAGGAAGAAGTCAAAGTTTCCTTCTGAAACATAGCTGAAATATATAGCAGCTATGTCCTTTGTGTTTTAAATAAAAAGCTAGTATATTGACAGTTAGCATTAGTTATTTCTGTTAGCTTCATTCCTTTGATTAAAAGGGATCATTGTCATCTCTGTGGTGGTACATCGACCTAGTAAACAATGGGGAATCAGAGATTACTTGCAAATGAAGGTTGTTGTGATGAACAACACTTTATGTGTTCATATTTGTGCTTGTTAGTATAGTATATTAATAATGGGTAACCTATGTCAAGCTTAGACAACAGTAAGAAATGTCCATGGCCCTCTATTTATCAGAAATATGAAATTTAATAAAGGCTAAAAGGGTTGGTGATACGAACAAAGAAAGCTGAAAACTATTTGAATATTAAATAATTTTCAGATACTGTGCCTGACTCTTGGGAACAGAATTTATTTTTAAGTTAATATATGTCCTCTTCCCCTTAATGCAAATTCTTTTATTTCACTGATACTAAAGATTTTAATTTTTTAAGACAAGATCTTGATGCTGCAAGGTAGAATTAAAAATATCAGTTAACATCTTTCAAGCAAAACAATCTCCATGTCAACAAGTAATATTTGTGAGAGAATGAAAAGCCCTTAAAACATGCCAGAAGACTTACAGGGGATGGGGAAATAATTATTTTATTCACTGGATGCAGACTGTAGTAGAAGTTGCAGCATCCCTTATTTGCTTGTWCCAGTACCCTTCTCAGGGAATTTCRTAGAATCACATTTAAGAAAATCTGTCTCTATTTTCTAAGGTGATGTATGAAGGCAGCTCTTGAAGTAAGATCCAATGTTTGGCARTTCCTTCAGGGTGTGGAATTTTTCAGAAGCCTGCAAGAAAAGAAAGGGAGAGGTTTTCTGCCAGTTTAGAACRAAGAAAACGTTAATCTAGTTATTGTAGTGAAATTGTTTCCTTGAAAATAAAATAATGCTGTAAGATTTGGAATAGGTTTTGTTTTAGTTATGGGGTTACTTGGGGTTTTTTTTGGGGGTTTTTTTTTGTGTATATGTACATATGTGTACATATATTGATGTACATTTATATAAAGCCCCTYACAACTAAAACCTTTTGGTAAAGAAAATTCAGGGTTTTGTGTGAAYGTAGAAGCTCTTGGGACATAGATTCCTGCCAGGAACATGTAAATTAAATAGAACTGATAACAGCCAAAGACTTACTTTGCTAATTCCTTTACGACTCTCTGCACTGTACAATGGCTCTTCTTGACTTGTACTGTTTGTTCTAAAACATAAAAATAAAAAAAATACAAAAACATTTAAAAATATATATTAAAAAAAATAACCATCCTGTTTGCAGTCAGAACCAAGGTATCCTTTTGGGGTTTGTCCTCAGTTCCTGCCTCATGTGGGAGTTCTTCATTCTCACCAGTCCTGGCTGAAAATACCTTCTTCTGTTAAGAAGTGAAGGACACACACTGAGAGGTGCCTTATGGGACCTGYAGGGTGAACAGCAGTGGGCTCTCTTGGCTGGGATGTATCCAAGACAAGATCAGCAACTTTRGTCTTCCTTTGAAGATTAAGTTGGCATTGAATTATACATTTGACTTGCTGTTTTCTTTTAGAGTGAAGTTCAGCAGTGTCTCTACTTGGAGTTTAATTTCTAGCTGGTTTGATAATGGCTACAACCTTGAACTGTGGAAAAAATCCTTTCTACCTTTTCAATCACCTGGGTTRTAGCAAAGGACAGATTTTTTTACTATCTCAAATATTTTCTCTGTGAAAGTGTATTTAAAAGGTAGCTGACCAACTGGCCTCTCTCCCTGCCTAAGGGTCCATTCCTGCCTCTGCTGTTTYCTCTGATGAGCATTTGCTATATGTATATAATGCTAAGATACTCACTAAATGAGACTGACTTTTAGAAAGCCAAACCACTCGATTACTTGGTAAAGTTAAAAAAACAAATGCAGMATAAGCCTTCACTGAATTTTACTTTCTTCCAAAAAGTACCTTACATACTTGTCTTCAAGTGTTGCCTTAGCATTTAGTAGAGAATTTGAGAAATTCTCAAATTTGGCCGAGCCAATGTCTGACAGCAGCAGCTGCTCAGAAAAAGTGCATAGGAACATCTGCACTGTATTAGAGTGCTGTATTAGAAGAGCTTTACAGGACTGAAGAATACCTGTAAACATGTGAGACAGAGGCAAGAATGACACTTGTCTTTGGATGAGATTCTTTTTTTAAAGGGAAGATAGTACTAGCCTTAAAAACAACTCCTTGTTTATAAAGCTCTGTATTAGATTTAGATTGCTTCTGCTGCAGTAAAGTAAGTTTGTCTGTGGGACTGTTTTGGAGTGTATTTCCCAGGCAGAAGGAGAGGTGCTGGAGTCCTGCAGAACTGTGCTGGTGTGTGAGCAGCAGACATCCTTACATATCTGACACTTCAATTTTATAAGGCTTAGGCTACATTGATGGTCTGTGAGCACACAGAGACTAGTTTTCAGAGTTGACTAGAATGCTAAAATAATAATTACTTTATGTTTACTTAATTTTATTCTTAAAAAAAMCATATATTTTATAAGGCCATCCAAATAAAGTTGAATTTTCGGTGTGAAATGTGGTTTTAGTGCTTGTGCTGCATAGTTGCATGCCCATAAAGACTGATGTTTGATTTGGACTTAAGGGGAGGAGCAAGGGGCCGTCTTTCCCCTTAGTCAGCTGTGGAAATAGGAAAGGCTTTCTAAAACTCAGTAATGAGTATATTTCAGCCCTGGCCTCCTGRTTTCTGAAGGAGCTGTACACAGCCTTATGGTTCCTTTAGGTCTGAACGTTTTTGCGAAGAATGCTGGGGGTGATTTGAGTATTGTATGTCCTGTAATTACCCTTTGGTAGGAAGGCAGTGGAGTCATCAGCTGTGCCTCACAGTCTGGGATTTCCTTGCCTAAGCAGTGTGAGAAGGGGAAAAGGAACTGGAAACATGAAACTTCTGTTAACAGCCACAGTTTTGCTGCTCTGTGTRTTGGGGAGCATTGTTAGCAGACACTGAAAAGAAAACTGGATTTATATTGGGAAATACAGTGCTACTGGATAAAAGGAAATGTTTTCTTCTAGAAAAGGTGTCTTCCAGAATATACTGCACTTGATTGTATAGRCATCTTTAGTAACTGGAAGAATTACATACTTGAAAGGTAAATAAAAGCCAGAGGTTAAACTAAAGTTGAGGACTAGCCACTGARTTGTGTATATCAAATCTGCTGATGCCTTAAGCAATAGATTGAGAGGAAAGAAATTCCATCAGCTCCCCTCCCACCAAATTCCATGCTGCACTTTTTCACAAGACAGATATTCAAGGAGGAAGCAATATTGCAATTTGAAACCACAGTCAAGTGCTCATGCATTTGTGGTGTTACTGTTTCAGTTCCCCTTAATATCCAATGAATAGAAAAAATTCCTGAAAGATTGTATTTCACAGARTAGTGTTCAGAATATTCAGTTTATGACAGTCACCAGGTGACATTCTACACCATAATTTTTATGGATTTTATCTAAAGCCTATCAGAACATTGATGAAGACAATACTTTTACCTTGGCAGCTTTAATTCAGTTAAATAGAAAAAGTTTAATTTTGTACATGTCTGTTTGCATATCTTGATTTGAAGCCTAAGGAGGTACCCATCAGATAAAATTTACAAAATGTAGGTATCAGTATTTTCAAAACTGCCCCATACCCAGTTCATTTTCTGAAGTTTGAAATCTTCTGCATTTTTGATGTCTTCTGTCATMATTTTAAAGCTGTTTCCAGTCATTACTGAAATTGCAAGAAAGTCTCTACATTGTCTGATGCTTGAAAAGTCTGGATTTGAAAGTAAATACACAAGGTGGTGATATTCTGTGATCTCTGTTACTGCTTGCTGTTACCTATTTATAGTCGCTGCCTGTGACCTCACTGATGTCTCAGATGCTCACTTCTGGTTGTTCCCTAAATGTAAATGTTTTTTAAACATGCAATAACCAACCATTTGGCTTTTTGCCATTTCTTGTATCTGAAGATAGGAGAGAACCAGCTGATCAGTACCTGCAGTGCATGTGTACAGTGTGACATGGGCTATTACATGGAAAATGGGCAATTTGGCAGTGTCCCTGCCCAGTGCTGTTCTCTGGGGTGGATTCTCTGTCTTGCTTTCATTAAATGTGTTCAGCAGTGGCAGCTGTGCTGGGGACAAGGTACAGCAGCACATGTTGTGTTTCTGTCTGGAAGTGACTATATTTAATTGGTGGATGAACAGTCAGAGTCCACTATTGGCAGTAGTCCTGGTATTGTTTTTTTAACTAGAAATTGTTCAGTGATGAGCTCTGAAATTCCAATGAGGCAGATGGAAAGGCAGCAGAAAGCTTTTAGATTTAAAAAATGAAAGTCTTTGCTTTGGCAAGACTCTCAGTTCTCTTTTCTGTTTTAACTTTGTCACTTGGGAGGGGAAGAATGTTGCTCTGATTAAAGAAATTAATTGCAAGCAGGTGTTAATATTGTTCATTCTGTTTTGTGTTTATCCTTTCAGCTGTATCTGCTAACAAAGCTATATAAGCATTTTCTTTGTGAGGCTGCTCTTCTGTCATTTTGATGAGATTGAGTTAGCTCTTTGACTATTAGTATGTAATTCCAGCTTTAATTATATTGCCCTTGAAATATTATTGATGTATTCATCATAGATTTTTCATGCTTAAAAGAAAATGTTCTSTTACTCATGAGCCCTGCTTGTTTTCTATTTCAGCTGGACTGCCTTACCTTGTTCTGACTGCTGTTCAGAAAGCCCTATAGACTACTAAAGAATTGTCAGCTTTCTGGATGACTGTTCTTGTTTCTGCCTTGTTCTGAATAGTTGAAATATTCCAGTTTTGAAAWTAATACATTGTTGCAACTGAAATCCTATCAATTTACTTGCAGTGTTTTCCATTTCAAGTGATCCTTARTAGTCCTCTTGATTATGTATTTYCTGTTTCTCTTTTCTCTGTTGCTGTGAGGAAAGTCCCCTTTTGCATAGGGTAATTTCACTGTGCCAYGCTGTGCTCATTCTTACCTTTTTAAAAAAAATTGCATGATCTTGCTAGTAACAGTGACAATCCCTACATATTYCTTCTTGTGTATAAATGTGTATATTCTTAAATAATGGAGAATGGTTTGGGAGTTTTGGTCATTTATACACTGCAGGATGTTGAGAACTAAAGGATGCATGCAAATATGCCAAGAGGCCAAAAATGTTGTTGTAGGGATTCAAAGCATACACAGTGTCTCTGTCCCTCCCTCTGTTTCTCTATTACTATTGCTTATTAAATGGTTGATATAGAATGGTTGATATAGAATGGTTGATATAGAATGGTTGATATTAAATGGATGAATATTTAGACAATAGATGCATCACCTTGAAGTGTAAATGTGCTAGGAAGTAAGGCAAACAGTGTTTAATTAATGTTTTAATGTTTCTTAAACTGATCGAAACTAAGAAATAAATACTTTTATTGTAATTTTGATTTAGGAATTGATGCCTAATCATGCAAATTAACTTCTTTACACAAATGTGCATCTGCTGGTTTTCTTTATCATAAATGTGATGTGATTAGTTATCTGAAACTAAAACTTCTATAAATAATTTAATGATATTCCCAAAATCTTCCTGGAAGGAGTGCAATTCAGATTGCCAGCAAGAACAATGCCAGTCTGGATTGTGTACAGAAGTCACCTGCTGTGCTTATTATTCAGTTTAAATAACTTGCTGGGACAGCACTGTGAAATCAAGATACAGGAACCCAATCTTTAAAACCTTTGTTACAGCATTTTAASTGTGTGACAGATTTGACTGGGTTATTTTCTTGTCCCCTTTGAAGAAAGCAAATGATTCAGTTGGCTTCAAGCATATTATTAAATGGCCTTTTTTTCCCCCAGTGATTTTGAAATGTGTTATTTTTAGGGAAACACCAAATCACATCTGCATGCCTTAGCATTTAAATGTTTAAACTATTAGTTTTGTATTGGTTAACAAAATTGCTGGAAACAGCTTTTTTCATCACAAAGAAGTGGAGCTTCTCTTCTTAAGGTTGCTTTAGCCTGTTGCTGGATGCTGTAATGCAGATGTTCCTTTTCTAGCTAAACTGAAGTCAGAACAGAATTGCAGTATGCTGAGAGCAAAAAAGCTTCAGGGTTAGCCCTGGTCTCTGTGGGCACATTGATCCCTTGGAAGGGAATGTCTGTGTGTGTTTTGTCTACCTCTTGTCTTTGCTTCTTCAGTGGGGAAACATAACTGCCAGGTTGTGTTCTTTTTTGACAGATTGTTTTCCTTCCCTGAATTAATTTATTTACAGATTTTAAACATTTGAAATTCTCCCAAGTCCCAAATTCTGATGCTAATTCCAGCTAAACTTGTGACACCTGTGCTCATTTATCTCGACCATGCAATCCCTTTTAAGGGCTTGAATTTTCCTTTCTAATCTGCCAGCTCACATCACAGTGTCTCCTTTCAAAGGCACTCRTGTGTGCTCTGAAGTTGAGCACTGATATCATCTGGGGCTGTGGCAGGCTGGAGCCCCATGGGTTTTATCTCTGTCTGCCATAGTGCAAACTGTCTATAGGCATCTGTGTGCCTACAGTAGGCARAATTTCTGGTATAATCATATTTTGTTTTCATTCTGAAAAAACTGTGTTAGTTGGTTTATTTCTATCACACAGTTAACCAACAGGTAACCAATACAAAACTGTAATTTTAAAGCAATGTTTCTTGTTGTTTTATCTTTAAAAGTATTGTTTTTCTTGTCGTTGTGGTTGGTACAAAGCTGCCATGTAAATACCAGACTTCAGAAATGCGTGAAGGACTTCAAATTTTATAACAGTTGTGAAATGACTGTGCTGTTTATTAAGCAGTGCTACTGTGGGACATAAAATGTAGAGCCTGCTTTGGTTTTACCTTGGGGGAGTGCTTGCAAGTTGTATATTTGTTTCCAGAGTTCTATGAAATGAATGAGACAGTGGGCTTGAAGTCTGCTGCTCCATGAAGAATTCCCTGCCCCAAAGCCAGGAGGATAGAAATGCAGCAAATTTGTGTCCTCTGTATTAGTCCTGCTTCTTGGAGATTTAATTTAAGGGTCTTTCAGTCCTTAGAAATACTAATTATCAGAGCTGGCTTTGAGGTCTTGGCATAATGACATGGGGATTCTGGCATGTGTTGAGAGAAATTGGATAGTCTTTCCTTACTTTGCAGTTGAAAGCTCCTTTATGTTTTGTCTGAGAAGTCACTGTGTCACTGTTGCAGGAAAAGAGCAATTAGGCYGGGTTTCTTACCACTCTGAATTGAGTTATTGCTTCTTCCCTCTGGGAATCAGTTGGGGATGAACTTGAAATGGAGATGCTCTGAAGCTCCAACTTTAAGGCTTCCTGTATCTCTATCATAAGAGAATTGGGTAGGTTCTAAAGTTCCTGTAAAGCAAGAACAAATCCTAACCTAGTTATGTCTCTTCAGAAAGATGAATGGATAACTGCTAGAGGCTGTATTTTGTAGAGGCTGTATTTAATTTTGTAAAACAACAGTCTTGACAGTCAGAGGGGTGAGTAACAGACATACAGCTTTTAGATAGCAAGGAATTACAGTGTCCTGTCTAGAGGCCAAAGTAGATATTAACCATTAAATATACAGCCATTGAAGAATTTTTAATACATTGGCTGTGATAACATTATATTGGGTTTRAGTCTCTTAAACCTTGTTTGTTTATTTATTTGGGTTTTTGGTTTCTTGTTGTTGTGGGAATTGTGAAAACAGAAAGATTCCAAAACCTTAGTATGTACCTGGCCTCTGAATCAGCAGCAGCATATGCCTTTTCTGAAGAGATTTAGTTTGAATTTCATTATAAATTTTGGTCTTCCATATGTTAAAAATATTTTCAGAGGCCTTTCCCAAAGCTATATAACCCCAGAACAATAAATGCTGATAAAGATAAGCAGCCAGTTGAGTTTGTGGTTCCTGTAATTTCCAATCTGATTTGTGGGGTTAGCTTGTTTCATACATACTTGTTTAGTTCTGAGATGTTTCAGGAACAGGTCCCATTAGTGTTTCAGTTTCAAAATCAATAAAATGTTTAATWTTTTCATTGGCCATTCATATGTCACACTGAGAGGGCTGAAGTATTAGGTAATAACAATTAATTATTTTCCCCCCATTCTGTAATCTGAAAATAGGAGTGCTCTGTAATTGCACTTCAGGAGTCATCTGGTGGAGGACTTGGCATGGCTTATTCTTTAAATTCAGCAAGGTTGTAATTTTTAAGAGTGAGCAATTTGCAGCCAGGAACTGTTTCCTGTAGGATGGGAGGAAAGGGATCCAAATTCAGCCTTTTTGTTCAATTTCTGTTTTCTGCTTGTTTTTATGACTGGGGAATAATTTAACTTATTTTTTGTCTATCTTCTTTCTGTAAATTAGTTTAGCATTTTCCCAGGTTCCATTTGCATGGAACTTTCACTGACTTTGAACAGCCTTCCTCTTTCTCTCCCTGTCCTCAAATAACCTCTCTTTCAAATTTGGTGCATTTTAGTTTCATTTTTGCTATCAGGGTTTGTAAGTAATATCATTAATTTCAGTGCTAAAGGGACAGTACTGTTGTATTTTAACTTACTGGTCATGCTTCCCCTTGGCTGAGCACTTTGTGATGGGAAAGAAAACCTTCATATCTATGCCTGGCTGATCCATGGCCTGAGCATGAGAATATTCTTCTGGTAAATTCTTCTGAGATATTCTCAGAATATTCTTCTCCTTTTTCTTCTGGCTGTGCTCAGTGCTGATGCAAACCTTGGAGGCTTCTATTATGGGCTAACTTTAGGTAACATCATAAGGATATATGGGTKGCCAATGGCATGCTGCAGACACGTGGAAGTTTGTAAATTAATTGTGTGTTTGTAGGGGAAGGTGTCTTGTGAGAGAGAAGGTGTTTGCTGAAGAAGTGTTTGTCTGGAGAGCTCCCTTGCTCCAGCAAATTTGTTCAGGTGTCTGACCATTTTTACGTGCAAATGGTCACCCTTCCCAGTGTTTGCTCTTCCGTGTGTTGAAGTTTGTTTTTCTTTTGGGTTGAAAAAACCCAAGTGTTGATTTGGCTCTGGCTCTTTCCATTACAAGTTTTTTTGAGTTTGTTCTCTCCTCTGTTTTCTGTATACAATTTCAGCAAGTGTGATGTTGGAGGAAAGAGACAAAAATAAAAATTGCTTGCAATTTTTGTTTATTATCCTTTAGTTCTCTGGTTGAACTCAGTGTTGAYGATGGATCAAGAACTTTTTCCTTCTTTGTCAGGGTAACTTGACAGAATAGAGGAATAGAAATGAATGAACTAAGATTTACCATTCTGTAGTATGGTAAAGTAGAAAACCAAGGAGGAATATATTTGTACTAGGAGGTGGAAGTGTAGGACTGAACCTTACATCATCTCTAAGGGTGTATTTTGCTGACAAGCAGTGAGGTATGCCTGTAGCTTCAGAGCTTTATATAACATAATGCAACATACAATAATATATATATTTCAGTGGGTGCCAACTAGTGGAAACCTCTGTCAGAGACCATCAGAAGTAGAATGCTGAATGTACTGTGTAATGCATTAGGCAGAGTCTTTTGTTTCTTCTTGGTCATAGCTAAAGCAGTCTTAGGTACAGTTTTGGTTCAAGTGTGGCCCCACTGCATACAGATACTCTGCCATGAGCCAAGTGYWTTTTTTTTYTTTTTTGTGGTTAAACCACAAAGTGTGTGGTAAACTGAACTATTGTCTTGGTTTCCTTCATACTTATTGAAATGTACTATGAGAATTTTACTATGTAAAAAGACAGTTGCAAGTTGAGARGTGTGTGATTCCCCAAAACTTGCATGTTTCCCTGAAATGGGAAGTATTTTGTAGGGTTATGTTTAAATCCTGTCTGAAAAGTAAAGATTTCTAGAAATCCATGAAAACATCGATGTCTCCTAACCCATCTTTGAGTGGGAAAACTGGACAAATTTGAGGTCTTGTTGTTGATCATCTGTCTGAGACCTAGTGAAGGACTGCTAAGAGGGAGCCAAAGCCCAGTAAGTACAGTCACAGAGATAATGACACGTTTTCATAGCTGGTTGAAAATAATTTTCCATTTGACAGGAGTTTTGGTATTTACTCTTAATTCCTGCTKCTTTCCCATATGCAGTGTAACTGAAATGGTGTTAATTATGGTGTTAGATAATGAACATCCTGCAGGCAATGGAGTGGTTGTTCTCTGTTCCTTAAACCAGCACTAATGGTGACCTCTCCAGTCCTTTGCTGTGCTGCGAAGTTGCCAATGCTTTGATTTTCTTACTGCCAGTCTTGTTCAGAGAAACTCGGTTTCTTCTCACATGTCCTAGTGGGAAGTCAGCTGGTCCAGGTTAAATCAGATGAGTGTTGGTTGTGTGTGGACTGCAGCTTCTGCCTTGTGCCAAGACCACGCTTATTTTATTTTAGACTTCAAAGTGAACTCTCAAATATCTTTCAACCCACACAGCTCCCACCATATGGATCAATAWCATTGTGTTTTTTGACTATTAGGTTAATTCAGGGGAGCTTGTTCCAGTTATGTTTCTCTTTCAAATGACCGAGCCACTGTAGTTTTGTATTTAGGGTTGCAAACTGAGTACAAACATACTGGAATATGACAAATGGTTCTTCAAACGTGAAGGTACTTTTCTAACATTTACTCCTGTAAACTTTGTATTTGGGGTTAGTATCTCGAGGGTACATCAGTGAGTAGATGCTCCTTAGTGACATCCTTCTKTTTATTCCTCAGTGGCAAATATGGTGAGTACATAGTTGTTAGTATCCTACAAGAAAGTAGAAAACATGTTACCTATATATGATGAATGATTTTGTTTTTTTCCAACAGTCTTCCATCTCTTCCTCCTGGTTTCATTCCTTCTTCTCTGCAGCTTCTGTTGTCAAATCCTGTATTTGCTTTTAGTATTGCTTTTCCCTGTGTATGAGGGAAGCATGTTTGRTATTTTTTAATAGAAACAGAGATTCATGCTTTCAAGACCAGATGCTTGAAATTAATCTCTAATTAAAGGAGCCTAGTTCTTAATGTATGTGCTTAGTGTACATAGTTTTCTGTGGAAATTATATATGACCAGCATTCTGTCCCTCTTTGATTTAGGATACTAATCTTAKAGATGTGTTCAGCTTTGAAGCAACTTGTTATGTTTATGTTTTAATAATATTGAATGGCAAACACATTTTTGTTCTTATATTTAAAAAGCATAAATACTACAAAAGCTAAGCTTTTAAGCAAGTTAAAACTCTCTGTGTGATGAGGCTTTCAGTYATTTCCCTTACTTGACCAAGATTTGATAACTAATCTCTGGGTTGTTTGGTAGAATTTGCTGAAGTGTTAGAGTCCAGCAGGAGCAATGTGTGTAAACTGTTAAAAATGATAATTTGCAGGCTAAGTCAGGAAAGCACAGACCAGCTTCTGCTGAATGGGACCACGATGTAACCTTCTGTTCCTGCTCTTTTTGTGTGTCAGGCAGGTGGCTTACAGTATCTTTGGTAAGTGGTCTGCCCTCAAGATTRCAACATAAATAACTCCATTAAGACAAAAGGAAGAATGGAATTACAGCATCTTCCGTCTATTCACAGTAACGTAATTTGGCTGTTAYAGTTCTTTCTTAATGTACAGTCAGCTAGGAAAGTCTCCTAATGCCCTCTGCAGCCTGGGAATTTTATCTCCTGTCCTTTCTCATAGATTAATGGAAATGGGCTTTCAAAGAGCTGTGAAACAGATGTCAAAAYTGCAGCAGAGAGCAGTGACAAACTCTGCCTTCTGTGTTTCTTGTTATCATTGGATCTCAGCATGGTTTCAAATCAGGATGAAAGGAACCACATCAATATAGCAACTCCTTTTGCTTGTGTTGAATGTTTATTTTAAGTGTTGGCTTCAGGATTTTTTTTGGTGCCTTCAGAAATGTGTCTGTTAGAGCAGTAGGAGGGCTTTGGTTTGGGTGTGTAGCTGCAGAGTGCTGGGCAGTCTCGTGCCTTACAATTGATAAAATTGATAAATGCATGGTAGTGTGTAAGAAATCAAAATGCTGTCTGCAGTGATGCAGCTGTCCTTTCTCCTTAGCTCTGGAAATAAAAAAAAAAAGTATTGGAAACTTTTAAAAATAACTTAGTTCTTAAATGTTTATTAAAAGCTGTCATATAATTCCCCCCCCCAAAGATGTAGAGCTCAGATCTTAAGGGATTTGTTAGTCTGGGAGTTTGCAGTTTGGAAAATGTACAAAGGTAAAGTACACTGCCAGTTTTCTTACTGTTAGAGAATGCTTTTCCCCTACAACTTCTGCACTCTAGTCTRTTCTTTACACAGTATTTTGAAGCTAATGTTTTTAGGGCTTGGGAAAGAGGAAGATAACACCATAGAAAGACTGTGAAATAAAAACAGCCTTAGAAAGTATTCATAAAGTGTGTTCTGTTGTGAAAAGCCTGATTTTGTATAGTGCCTTGATACATAGAACATCTAGTTATGAGCTAGGTTAATGAAAGGTATTTTTATCCTCAGCATCAATATTCAGTGTCTTGTTTCTCTTAATAGAATCAGAATGGGTGAGTTGTTACACTGAAGGTGTAGCTAAATAGAGAATTCCTGCAGCTGYTCAGTTGTTTCATTATGTTCTAGCTAAAGGCAATTCCATTGCAATTTCATTTCTTTGCCATGACTTTGTTCATACCTACAATTTTTTTTCATTATTTTAAATTAAGATGCAAGATCTTCTGAGCCTATATGGCTTATTTTTTGCTATTTATATCAGTCTGAGCAGGCATGGACTCTTAAGGAGTGTTATGTTCAATGGAGATTAGATTGATGTTAATTTACCAAGAAGAAAAAAAATTTACCAGGAAGAATTTACCAGSCATGCTTACTCTTTTGGCCTTTAACTGAAACAGAACTGTGCTACTAATATGTTTGCAAAAGTTTTCAGACAGCCTGCAGATAAATATTGGATGATTAAACAGGTTGTTACTTGTGTCATGGAAGTCAGTGACTCTGYCCCTGTATTGGCAGTGAGGCATGTGCCCCTTTTCTCCAAATAAAACATCAATTTGAATTTACAGTACAAAGGATTGTTTATATCCATTACTTGAAATGCTTTCTATAAAATTAGTTTTTGAACCCATGTAGCACAGTGAAATAGGTCAGCAGCAAATGCATGAGAAGGAAACTAAAAATGTGTCATCGCTGTCTTGCTGTTGTAWTTCTAAAATCTTGAAGCCAGCCCTGCTTMGTCTTTCCTCTGAGGGATTTGGCATGGAGATGCTTCAGTGATTCACTGTTGCTATGCAAATGGTTCAAGTATTGTGAGGCACTTTTCCTTCAGGCATCCCATGCTGTGTGGCAGGTTCAGATGTTTTAAGACTGTAGGAAATCTCCCCATCAGCTGAGAGATCAAAAAAAATCTATATTGTCCCCAGTTACATTTCTCCAATCTACAKTTATAGTACAGGAAAGTACTTCTAAATTCACACTATTTGGATGGAGAAAGATTTTGTGGAAACACTGTTTCCAGGTGAGTCCAGATAATTTTATCTTGCTCAGATAAATGATTTATTTCAGTACTGGGCAAATCCAAGCACATATTCTCATATATTCTATTTTTTTTTTTCTTGTAGCCAGCTGAAACTGGTGAAAATTTACTTTTAAAGACATTCAATTTCTATTTGAAGACTGTAGTGAGTTGATCCTGGCTAGATGCCAAACACCCACCAAAGCCTCTCTATCACTCCCCTCTGCAGCTGGTCTGGGGAGAGAAAATAAAACAGAAGGTTCATTGGTTGAGATAAGGACAGAGATCACTCACCAAATACTGTCATGGACAAAACAGTCTAGAATTAGAAATATTAATTGAATTTATTATTAACAAAATAAACAAARGGTCACAGCCTTCTCTCAGCCATCCACCTGCACTGGCATGGGTCTCCTCTGTGGGCTGCAGGTGGATCTCTGCATCCTTGTGGCCTTGTCTGGTAGCACATCCATCTTGGAGCCAACTGGGATTTGCTCTGTTGGACGTGGGGGRAGCTTCTAGCAGCTTCTCACAGAAGCCACCTCTGCAGCCACTCCTGCTACCAAAACCCAGCCATACAAACCTAATACAAACACTTAGAAGAATTACCACAGTAAATAAATTATTGAAGATTAATGATCCTCACAGGTAAATGTAAGTTTTATCTAAATGTATTTGTCACTACTTCCAGCTATTAGGCTTTGTTATGGCTTTAATAATACATTCTGTTGCATCTACAATGTAATAATGTATCTGTGCAGTTTTCACCTAAATTCTTTTTTATAAGAATTCAATGCTTGTCAAAATACTGCTCTCAGTGGTTCTTGGACTCTGTGCTTTCTCATATACTTCTCTGACTGGTAAACTTAATGATTACCAGACTGGTAAATTATATTTTTATTTATAGTCTTTTATTCCACTAAATAATCAATCAGTTTGAAACCAAATCAGTAGTCTTCTGCATCTAGACCTTTTTATTCAACCACTGTTTTTCCCCACTCTTCCAGAGGAGCTGGCTGTGTTCTGCTCTTTTTCTCTCCTGTTTGTTGCTGTTCTGATGATAATAGATGGGAAGTTGTCTGTCATAAAGCCTCTGGGACATAATTTAACCACAGTCTGTACTGTAGCTCTTGGCAGCCTGCACTTTGTGTTGATGCATGGTGTCTGCCAGGTGCCATAWACCAGCAGAACCTGGGAGAGTCGTGACACCAAGAAACCACTCTGTTACTTTCCAGTTTGTAAAATAAAGGGAACTGAAGACAATTTTCTAGAAAGTGGGTTGTGAATGGTTTTGGGGGGATTGTGGAGGTTGTGTGCGTGGCACGGATGTGAGCAGCCTGGGCCTCCCCCTGGGCATGGCTCCAGGAAGCGCTGGCACTGTGCTTGGGGCTCCCGTTCCTGCCGTGCAGAACTCTCGTCTCTGGAGATGCCTGGCCATGGGCTCTGCACACCTGGTGAGCCCTCAGCAGCAGGGCCCTGCCTGGGGTGTGGTGAGGAAGTGAGGAGCTGTGGCTCTGCCCTTGGGGAGCCGTCAGTTCTGTTCARGCCATAAACACCGACATCTCAGATGACTCGGCAGGGCGAGCTGCCAAGGACAAGGCAGGCCAGTCACACCCCGCAAGGGCCTGAAGCCATCCAAGACGTGTCCTGTTCTCTCCATTTCCAGCAGCACTCGGGGTGAGGAGGTGTGTGGGGATGCTGCCAGCATCCTCCTGCCCTGTGTGTGTGTGTGTGTGTGTGTGTGTGTGTGTGTGTGTGTGAGGGAAACACAGGCAGCGGGCTCTGCTCTGGGTCAGGCACTCTCACAGTCAGGGAGAAATCCAAACATGTGCATCTGTTTTCTGGCAAATTGCCCCACGGGGAAGTTTGGTATTTTAATGGTGTTTCTACGTTAATTTGGAGGGAGGTTATATTTTTATCTGCTTTGCTGATCAGGTGGGAATGATTGTACTGTTAAATGCAACAATACTGAGATTACACAGCTTTTTTTTAAAAAAAAAACGTAAAAAAATAGATGACATGCAATGCTAATGTAACTCCTGTTTTCTTGGGTGTGAATTTTTTTTCCTTGTTGAGCTTTCATGCCTTTTTTCTTTTTCCTRATGGACTGTGTTATATAAAGAGTATGCAGCATAGGCAAGCTCAAAGCTTCTTGCTTTTCCTAACCCTGTACAAGTTTCTGCTATGCCTGGATAGACCTTTGGGATTAATTAGTTTTCTTCAAAAAAAAAAAAAAAARKT